>BBSZ01006163.1:0-26946 GCA_000981365.1 Subanguina moxae | reverse complement strand
ACATTTGGTACCAAATATCCCGTTTCGAATCGAACCTTGCTCAAAAAATATTGTTCGTTTCGAAATGCTCCACTTTGAAAAAATAGCCTTTTCATGATTCTTTGTTTTTTCGATTATTCGTTTTGCTCGCCTCTAGCTAAAACCCTTTATCCCAAGGAAGCAAGACATAAACATAAGGAAGGCAAGCGAAACTTGAAGATGCTTTTAAAGGGTTTCAAAGGATGCTCTAAAAATTTGAAAATTAAAAGTTTTAGACTTTTCTTAAAACTCAAACACAAACTTTACAAAAAAAGAAGAGCGAAAATAACAGAAAAGAGACCCGACCATGGAAAAATCAATAATGAAATTCAAATTTCAAAAGCTTGGCGTTACGATAAGCCGTTTAGCCAATTTTGGGACAAATGTCCCAAAATTGGCTAAACGCCTACGCACCATTTTTTTTACCGAAAATTTTAAACAGAAGTACTGATTTCTGAACTATATTTTTTATTCTGACATCTCAGGTGAAATGTTCTTGTGAATCCACACTTGAAAAAAAGAAACGGATTTTTAAAAGTTGCTTGCTGATCGACATATGGTCAAAAGTTGGAATACCGACATTGAGAAGCAGCGTCCACTTTACTTGCAGTCATATTTCGACAAGCAAGCAATTTTTTCCTTCTCTTTTAAATTCTGCTTTCATATTCCTGCGGATATTTTAACTATCAATGGGTCACAGAATAAATTTTTTTTTCAAACGCTGATGGACATCAAAACAGATAAAAAAAAAACTTAAAATAAAAACAATAAAATGTAGAAACTCTAGAAGAAACTGAAGTTGCAAGCTTTGGCTGCCATATTTAGCAATAATTATATGAAAAAATTAAAGAATTTGAAGGCAAAAAGGTATTAATGGCCAGATTCTCCCACCACTTCCCATTCTTCGCTGACTGAAGACTTGACTTCTTCGTTATTGAGCTCATGAATAGAAGAGATTTCAGGAGGACAGCACTCATCTGGCTTTGTCGTACAAGAAGCTTTGAGCACGCCCAACTAAAGAAGAGAAACCCAAATAGGATAGAAAGCAGTAACAAAAAGATAGGCAAAATGTTTGCAATTTCTTTAGACCCAGGAAAGGCATTTTGCTAAAGGAGGCATCTAAGGTCTAACCGTTTCTAGAGATTTCTCAAGCTGGGCAATTTTGGTTCTCTGCTCTTTGTCCACTTCTTCTGCTACACGTTCCACAAACTTAAGTTGGTTTTTCTGCAAAAAATTTTTAACTGTAGAAATAATTAGCTAGATAGTGTCTCAAACCTTTTTTAGACCATAACTTTATTCTGACAAACATAAATGCCGTATCCTCTCTAAACGGCTCTTTCTATGCGGCAGGAGTGCAATGGACATTCAAAAAAGAAGGACCGGACATCGGGCGTAAAAAATACCAGACATATGGAACATCGGACCCGATTTTTTTTAACAAACACGAAATTTTTCGTCTTTTTTTCGCCTTTTTACCATGTTTTTCTCACTGGACATGGCAAAAAAGTCCTGAAGCCCCCTTACAAGAGCGATGGGGGCCTGAGAGTTTTGATGACTGAAAATGAGCCCACAACGTACATATGACGCAAAATAATCTAGAACATATGACTTCGGACGGACTGTCCGTTACACTCCTGTGGCTGACCGACAACTCTTAACTTTCTAACCTGAAAACTTGCAAACTCACAAACTTTCTGACCTCAAAATAAATAGTCCTATAGTAAAAGTTATTAATGGGTTCATGAGATCATAATTTTTAAAGTAATGATATCCATCAACTATTTTTACTACAGAAAGATTTATTTTTACGAATGCTAGCAAGTTTGCGAGGTCACAAACTTACGAGTTCGTAACTTTTAGAGTTAGAAAGTTATGAGTGGCTGGGTCAGCCCACACTGCTATGCGCCCCGCCTTTATGCAAATGGTTGGAAGTCAGGGGGCAAGGAAAAATGAAATAATGTTTTTTCTTCCTCGTTTTTTCCTCGACTTTAGATAGACTAAAGGAAGTATAAATTGACACTTAGTGCAAGTTGAGTGGAATCCAAATAAGAGTACAGAAAAAATTTATGCCCAATTTTAAGACACCCTCTACATCTTGTCCTTTTTTAGTAAAAAGAGCTGACCACTTGTTGCAACGAAAACTTGTAGTGGGATATGGACTTCGTGAGTTTCTCAATCTCCTCTTTGCTGTCCGACTTTTGAGATTTTTCCTTGAAGAATGGCACAGCCGCAGCAGCCGGAGGCACGTTTTCCTGCAACACTTCTGCCAATTTCTGAAGCCAGGTGCCAAGATTCTAAAAGTTTTTTTTTTGAGATTTTTTTAAAGAGGTGCAATTATTGCCTCAATGGTGTAACTTCCATCAAGTGTAGGAAGTTGCTCATGGCTGGGCAGTGCTTGCTTGAGATTTTTGGTGGCAGCAGTTACCATTTCTTTAAGTCCAGCTTCGTATTTGCTCTAAAATGATGAAAGATATTTTGCCTAAAATGTAGAATGGATTAGGGTTGTCAAATGAACAATTGTTTGGACAAATAAGACAATCGTCCACCTACATGTCCGACTCACTAAAGGTGGAGGTTGTACACACACTTTGCCCCGGATTTTTAAACATAACTTTTTAGATTCATTTTAGTTTTGTGCTAACTTATGAGAAAAATTCCTATTAACTCCGACAAATGTCCGAGTTCAGTAACAAAAAGATAGGCAAAATGTTTGCAATTTCTTTAAACCCAGGAAAGGCATTTTGCTGTAGAATAAATTGATAGTTTACCTCTAGTCCAGTCAACAATTTCTTAGTAGTCAACTCTTGGCTTTGAACAGTTTCCAGAAGTTTGTAGTTGGAATCACGAAGCTCCTAAATTTTTCTTATTCCAAATAAAATGCTCTTCTCGCTTTTCTTAACTTCTTTTCGAGAATAACTACTTATAAGCGACTATTAGATGCTAAAGAATACTCTTTGGCATTTCGGCAAAAAATAGGGACATTTATATGGCTAACACCTCGTACCATTAACAGATGGTTCAAAATCACAATAAAAAAGGAAATTACAAAAGATTAGAAGTGGAGTGGGATCAGGGATACCAGCTCAAAAATTGAAAAAATTATGCCTTAGACTAAAAAAGGCTTTTCAAAAGCATCCTATACTTTTGCTTGAAAAAGTCACGAAACAAACGCAAAATGACCTAAATTCACAACCTTTTAAAAGAATCTTTAGAAGCTCTATTACCAAAATGTTCGCCAGATTTTGCTGACCATTTTGAGTACAAGATGTTTAGAAACCACAATAAAAATTGTTCATTTTAAACCATTAAAAACCATTGATATTTGTTTCGTGTAATATGTTTTGCTGAAGTATAGAGAAGACTAAGCGGAACTTTTGCCAAAAAGGATGCATATTTCAAAAAAAAAATCGTTGCAAAAAATCCTTGGTAGATATTATATGTTTAAGAGACAACAACAAAAATCATTTCGAGCAGTCTTGCCCAACGCCCAAAATCTATATCAGGGAAACTAACCTGATTCTTTTTTTTCTGTTGCTCCAGCTGCTCCTGTACTTCAGATAAGACGAAATCGTTGGTCTTAATACACAAAGTTTGAACATAAAAAGTTCAAAAAACCTAAATTCACTTTGTCATTTTGTTGAGAACTCAAATAGTGGATCTGATTGGTCAAATTTCTGTAAATTGGTTTAGTTATAATGTATTACAACCGATCTTCAAAACACGTATAAAAATATTTGGAAAATATGTGTAGCCACTTCCGGCATTTTTCTCTTCATTGATGAACGATAAGTATCATAAAAATTTTAATGGACAAAATTACAACGAAACAACATCACAGCAAGAATAAATTTAAATCTATGGTGTGTCACGTGGAATGAAATGGGACAAAGAATCTATGTATGAGCAAAATGTGTACACAAAACAAAAATCGCATTTATTAAAGCAGCCGGTCTCTCATTTTTATGGCAATTCAAAATATTGCTTTTGTTGCACCGCTCAAAACATGCATCAAATGTGTTGCAATAGGTATGGAAAAGAAAGAAAATGAAAATATTTTTTCAACAAACTCCTCAGCAAGTTTAGTTTCACCCGTTCTTATATGACTATACGATAGCTGCTGCAAGAGTATTACTACAAGTGCAGAGTATTATTACATCATCCAATATAGAAATGTTAGACAAATTTGGGCTCTACTAGTCAAATGTTCGAATTTGTTGGAAAAAAATTAGTTAGGCCATCCCACCCAAATTGCCAGTAAAAGTGAAAAACTGGATTCTTTAAGTAATATCAAAAAACACCTAAATATACTTGTTCTCTTATTGTTGATCAAAAATTAAATAATTGTTTTCGATGTTGTTCTCACCCACTGATATAGGGAGATTGGGGCAGACTTGCCATTCTCCATCAACAACAAACTTAAACAAAAATGGATGGTTAATGTCGATCACGAAGTCTTCCGGTAACTCCAATGGATAGCAAAAGCTAGTGGCTGTTTTCTCCATTGGCTGCTGCTCTTTCCACCCCCAATAGTTTCCACAAATGTTTATTTTTTTTGGGGCATTACTCCAGTCTTTGATGGGCCACTCAATTTTGTGGACTTTAGAAAAGTTTTCAGTTTCTTTCTCCAAAGTCGGTTGCACGTTGGGAACCAAAATGGTGGAAGACAGGTTGGCAATAGAAGAGAGACCGTTTTTCTCTACCTTATTCCAATCATCACAGATGGGCCGATTATTGTGAGTCGTCTGGAGTGGAATATGCTCAATTTCAGCCTGTCTCACCGTTCTTTGCGATGTTATTATAAGTTTTCTACAAAAGAAATGAAATAAATACTTCCTGACAAACAACTTGAGACGAGACAGGACATGCACAAATGTGGGAATAACAAGAATTTTCCAGATGAAAGCTACACACAGGGTTTCCTAAATTTGTCTGCTTATTTATTTTGCTCACATTTCGTACCGCACACCAATCTCTGTCGAGTACTTTTGAGCAAGTAAAAATATAAAAAAAGACGAAGTCGCCCTCCAAAACACGAAGAACAATCCTTAATATAACGACCACAAGCACCCAGGTATGTCAATTTTAGCTTCAGAAAAAAAAAGTGAATAAATTGGTTACACATATTTCCCAAATACTCCCCGACGCCACAAGCATAATAATTAGCATTTGACAGAGAAAAAGACCCACTGAATTTCGGCTTCCAGCTCAAGGTTCTTTTTAACCAATTCTGTGGTTTGAAATTTTTCTGCTGAAGCCTTCCTCTGCCACTCTTCATAGTCTTGCAACTTTTCCTGTGTAATTTTCAGCTGTGTAGTTAATTTGGCGTTTTTTTCTTCTAATTCAACCATGGCCTTTTCGTTTTCTTTGCTCATGGTACTAAAAATAAACCTTAGGACAGATCATACATAAATGTACTGAGAAAATAAATTACAGAGAACTGCGAGCCTCATGAAGCTCCAGAGCCAACTGATTGATGTGATTCTTGTATTGGCTCATGTTGGAGTTTGATTGCTCAATCTCTTGCTCTGAAAGCTGACATTTGGCCTTCAAATTGCTCAACTCGGAGTTCAACTAAAATAAAGTTTTAGAAATCTTAGTTTGCAAGTACTTCCCATACCTTCTCATTTTCTGATTTCATATTTTGTGCCTGTTCAAACTGAAAGCTTTGAGCCTTATTAGCATCAGCGTAGATAGCAAAAGCACGTTCCACCTCGCCAGTCAATTCTACAATTTGCTGCTGGGCTGTTTGATATTCTTTGGCGTGCTGGTCTTTGACTCGCTGAAAATAAATGTTTTTAAAAAAGTTAACTGGAAAAATCATTTCACCTGCAACTCTGCCTGCACTTTGTTTAGCTCATTTTCGTAAGAGCTCTTTGTAGCCATATTCTCCCGGCAAATTTTTGAAATCTCAGCATTATCAGCCTGCAACTTCTCAATCTGCTTTTTCTTGGCAATCAGTTCATCATTGGCAAGGTTAGATTTTTTGGCTAGCTCAGTTTTCATGACTTCAACTTCACGAATTAGCTGCTGGTGCTGACTGCTCTTTTGTTGGTTTTCGGAAATGGCGGCATTCAAACGCTTGTTTTCCTCTTTTAACTGCACAACAAAATAATCAAGACTTGTTTACATCTGAACGTAAAGATACCTGGAGGATTTCAGTCAGCTTTGAGCGTACTGTTTGCTCAAATGTCTCATATTTGTCATATTGCTCCTGAAAAGGAATATAAAAAAATAGTCTAAAAACATTTAAAAAGGAAAAAATAGACCTTCAAACCCGATTTCAGCTTGGAGTTTTCATTGCGAGAATTGTTGAGTTCGACGTTCAGCTGTTTTAGCGACTTTTCTTTCTCAACATTTTGCTTCTTTAGGAAGTCAATGTCGTCTTGCAGCTTCAACTCCTTTATAAACACATAAAATCTTGAATGTACGGCAAAAAAAACTGCTTAAAAGGTTACCCTAAAGTTGGAAAGATCAGCATAGTGAGACAGGAAAGCAGCATATTCAGGCTCCAAACTTTTCATTGATTTCATTCTAAAAAGAAAACTAGCAAATACTTGCAAAAACCAGAAGCAAATTCGATAGCTAACCGCTCGATGACATCGGACATTGAAATGTTGTCAGCAACTAAATTTAAAGAATTGTTACAGTAGAGGAAAAAAACAATATTTTACCTTCTTGTTTAGTTGAATGCTTCGGAAAGGAATTTGTGGCATTGTTGTTTTCAGTGGCCAACTTAGTCACATGCATAACTTTTTCCGGTTGAGCAATGTCTTTTTCTATTTCTTTCTCGACTTTGGATAAGGCTATAATTTTTTCCTCCTATAAGTAGTTTAATAAAATTAATTTTTTTCAGAAATAAGATAGCTGACCGTTTGTTGAACACCAGCCAAATATCCTTCAGCAGAAAATGGTACATCAGCTTTCTTCGAACGGTTCTTCTTCTTTAGCTTTTTAGTGGAAACATCTAAATGTACGTGTTTAAATCAGTGCTGTGCAAAATCTCGCCTCTTTGCTCCGAGAAATTTTGCTCCGAGCAAAAGAGCGGAGCAAAAGAAAAATTTAAAAAAGTAAGGAGCGTAAAGAAAGGCCCGGAAAGAAAGTAAGGAGCGTAAAGAAAGGATATTTGCTGTGCCCTGTTTATCGGCATAAATTTGCTCATTTTTCGATTTTTTGCAAAGTGTCTAAAAACCATTTTTATGTCTAATGTATAATAAGCAAACAAGCTGTAATTGAAGCCGATGGATACGCAACAAAATATTGAATAATTATTTGTTGTCATTGTTATCAGATTGTAGTTAAATAAATTGATACCGTTCCATAACTTTTTTCGCACCTTAAATTCTGCATTACTTTAAAATGTGTTGTTTTTCATGCACATTTTAATGAAAACAACGAAAATGAAAATAGCAGCGTTGTAGAGCATGAAATTCTGCACAAGAATGTCTACTTTGGTTTTAGAACTTGTATGAAAATTGGCTTGCTGGAAAACAATTTTGAAAAAAAATGCGAAAATATTTAATTGTTCCATAACTTTTTTCCGCAACTATATATATATGAAAACATGAGATTCCATTTATTGTAAAAAAGTAAAAACCTTCAATTGCTTCTTTCAAAGGCTCGGCATGACCAAGACTGTCTGGAGGAGAAACATCTGAAGTAGATTGAACAGGGAATCGAGAAGAGCTTGCAGTAGAAGAGCTTTTTGACACTGGGAGTTCAACCTCTTTCTCCGGCGCCTCAGCAGAAATTGGTTCTGTCTCTTGCTTCTCCTGCGCATTTGGTTTATCTTTCTAAAGATGACACACAGTGTATGTAGTAGGAGCCTTAAACAGTAAATAAACCACAGAAATTGCCTTGACAACGGTCTTCTTTCCCTTGACTGCCTTAGCCTTGGCTTTTTGTAGCTTTTCTTCGGTCAACAACTTCAAGGCATTCTTTCCGTAAGCCTAAACAGTAGAAAAGTTAAAAATCTTTGGGAAAAAATACTTAAATTACCTCCTCAAAAGTAGTTTCCCTTGTGAATACCTTGAACAGATAAACACAAAGGGCTATAATCAAAGTCACTATTCCGACTAGACCAGAAATAGTTAGGGCATCCATGATTAAACCAAGTTAAAAAAATTGAACTTGTTTTACTAAAAATTTAGTAATAAAAGGAAATATAATGTGTTCAAAATGGTTAGCACACCAATAAAGGCATTTGCAAGCAAAAGAGAACACTAATAATGTCACTCATAGCTCCGAGCTGCAAGTGTTTTTTAGCAACTTTTCATCACTATTCAGTGCCAATTTGGCATTTAGTTCAATCGTTACGGTAGCCGTTAATTTTTGGCAAGCTAATGAAGCTCACGATCATGATACGTGATTATTTTATCATTTATTAATTAATCAAAAACTAATGCATATAATGAAAAAAAGCACCAACTCAAAATTCTAACTCAAAAAAAAGTTTTTTGAGACGTAAAAGTATCACAACGATAACAAAACTGCAAAAAGTTTTAAAAACAAGTTCAAATTTTTACATTTTCGCGGAATTTTCATTCTTGTCAAAATATTTGGCGTTTTGTCACAATTACTGTAAAGAAATGAATGGGACGCGTTATTGAAATTCGATTTATCGTTTGTCACTTGAATCTTTTCTGTAAATTTTTTTCATTATCAGGGACCCTACCAACTCACCAACCAGAATCTCGCCAGAGCAGGAATTTTCTCAGCAAAAAAGTCGCCAAGGCTAAAAAACTCCCAGACGTGAATACTTCCCGACGGGAAAAACGGTTTGATGTTTATAGCTTCTCAACACCTGTGGCTTTGTGGAAACAAAAATTTTTCAAATTGTTGAAATTTTTTGCTGAAAATCACCGCATTTACTGTATTTGTAGCCTATGAATTGTAATATTTTCGGAAGAGAATTAAATATGCCCTGAATTTGCAGAAAAGTGCCCCGATTTATAAAATTGTGCCATGATTTGTTGAAAAGTGCCCTGATTTCGCTGAAAGGTGCGTTGATTTAGCTGAAAAGTGTCCCGATTTCGATCTTTTTTCTCCAAAAACCCTTTATTCAGCTAACCACGACAAAGCAAATTGTAACATCGGGACAGCAACACTATTCAATAACACCACTCAGTCGATAACTAGGGCACTTCCTTCTCTAGCCCTTCGCTTTCTTCCTCGCTTCCTCTTCTCTCCCAGCGGCACATCGGCACATCATCATCAGCGAATGCTTGCAGAAGAAGCAGAATTGAGACACTTTTCAGCCAAATCAGGACACCTTTCAACAAATCATGGCACAATTCTATAAATCAGGGCACTTTTCTGTCAATTCAGGGCATACTTATTATTTATCCAAATTTTTCAACCTTTCGTGTGGGGTATGCTATAATTACAGGGTGGGCTATACAAAAAAAGTAAATAAAGAGTGGAATATAAACACGGTTAATATGGTGCATTTTTCCGTTGGGCTTTTTTGTTGACTTTTTTTCTTTTTTCTTGTTTTTTTCTGTTGGCAAGTTTTTTTTTATAAGGAATATCTGTGGTTGAGGGTTTTTCCATTCGAGAAATTTTTGCGCTGGAAAATTTTGGGGTTGGTGAGTTGGTTGAGCCCTAAACATTCCAACTTTTCAGGCAACAATACCGTTGAAAGCAACATAATGGCTGCTCGTAAAGGAAAAGTTAAGGAAGAGGCTCAGGTTTTGACTCTCGGACCACAAGCAAAAGAAGGCGAGAATGTTTTTGGAGTCGCCCATATTTTTGCTTCATTCAATGACACTTTTGTGCACGTGACGGATCTTTCTGGCCGTGAGACAATCGTGAAAGTCACAGGTGGAATGCGAGTCAAAGCAGATCGAGACGAAGCTTCTCCATATGCTGCCATGCTTGCTGCCCAGGTTGGTTTTTATCCTGTTGGTCTGGCCAGAAAGTTATTTTATTTTCTAAGTCATAAATTTGATTAAACTTTTCAATTTAAATGCTACAAATTTTTAGGACGTCGCTGAGCGTTGCAAACAAGTTGGAATCAATGCTCTCCATGTAAAATTGCGTGCTACTGGTGGAACTAAGACCAAGACTCCCGGTCCTGGTGCTCAATCTGCTCTCCGTGCTCTTGCTCGTTCTGGTATGAAAATTGGCCGAATCGAGGATGTTACACCTATTCCGTCGGATTGCACTCGTAGAAAGGGAGGTCGCCGTGGTCGTCGTCTCTAATGATCTTATTGTTGTTTGTGCTCTCTTATCGTTGTTGTTAACTATTGAGAGTCAAAGCTTCCAATAAATCTTTTCGTTATTCAAATCGGTCATTTTTTTGCATGTTCTCACCTAGCCTATGATATTGTAAATGGGCCTCTTTGGCAGTTTCTTCATTAATAAGTTGCACATTGTTAAGCCAAATAAAACTGTTTTAGGCAATGATCCGGTTTATTCTCATACAAAATCGTGCTGGTAAGACTAGACTAGCAAAGTGGTATATGCACTTTGATGATGACGAAAAACAAAAATTGATTGAGGAGGTGGGCGTTTATATCAGAAAATGTCCGGTTAGAGATGTTTTTGACTTTTTGACCATTTCAATATTAATTATTTATTCTATCAAGTATTTTTTTTTGAGGCGGTCCAGTGGGCGAAGGAAAACTTTAACAAGTTTGATTTTGGAAACATAATTTCAAAAAGTAGCTTGTTTGCTAAAATGTGATCAAATATAGGAGGAAAGAGTCTAGAAAGTAAGTTTACGACTGACCTTAATCATAGCTCAACAACCAAGATATCCTTTGGAATTTCGTTTTCAAGTTTGGATTACTAAGTTTTTTTTCGCCTACCAAGGTGCCTAAAAAACGTAACATATAAAATTTTTCTTGAAAATATCGAAATAACTGAAACCTATCTCTACCCCCTCGTCTTCAAAGAAAAGTTTTTTAGGTAAAAATTAAGGATATTTTTTTTTAGAGATTACAATCACATGATGTGTTTGACAACTCGTTGGAAAGCCTATAATCTGGGTAGTTCAACGAAGGGTTGCTAGTAAAAGTTTAGCGCTCACTGTGTGAGGATCAAGATGTATGGTAAAATAACCCTGTAGCATGTGGAGTTATTAGAGACTGTGGAGCTATTAGAATAAATACGGTATGAACCCTCGTTGAATTCCCCGGATTATAGGCTGTCCAATGAGTTGTCAAATACATTCATGTGATCGCAATTTTTTAGTAAACCAAGTATATTTGGATTTTTTTCATTGGAGACGTAGTATAACTGGCATTTATTGTTCATACACTTTGGAAAAGTACCTATATTAAACGTTTTTCTATAGGTTCATGCTGTTGTTACTGTCCGAGATGCCAAAGTAATTTTGCACAACAAAGTACTATTTAATTAGTTTCCAACTTTTTTTAGCACACGAACTTTGTTGAGTTTCGTAACTACAAAATCATCTACCGTCGCTATGCTGGATTGTATTTCTGTATCTGCGTCGATATAGTGGATAATAATTTGTACTACCTCGAGGCAATTCACAACTTTGTTGAGGTGCTTAATGAATACTTTCATAATGTTTGTGAACTGGATCTCGTGTTCAACTTCTACAAGGTAGTTTATTGTGTGACAACAACCCAAGCAAGAGTCAAACAAAAAATTGGCTCAAATTCAAATCTCTTGCCAAATTATTTGTTCATGCCGTAAAAATATGTATTTTTCCCAAAATTTTAAAGCTAATGAGATAATCTAGTTTTGAAAATTTGACGGGAAAATAGATATTTTGACGTCATGAACACATAATTTGACGTGGAATTCTATTAAGCTACAAAAACTTTTAGGTTTATTCTGTGGTTGATGAAATGTTCCTCGCTGGTGAAGTCCGCGAAACATCGCAGACAAAGGTCTTAAAACAGCTGATGATGCTGACCTCACTTGAATAGTCAATAAATAAACAACATAAAACATTCCTATGCACAATAGACCTCGCACTTTTATTTTTTGGATGGCTTTGGATTATCTGGAGGTGTTTATAATTATGTTTTTTATTGTTTGTACAAAGCAGAACATAATAAATTGATTTATGTTTTTTTCCCGTCGTCTTAACTCATTTCCAGCACAGAATCTGCCGGCAATTTTGCTTCTCTCAGAGACGAAAAATTGACGGCACCAACACTGCGGATTAACCATGATTAACCCATATAAGTACAAAAATAGTAAATATCAACAGAAAAATGCTAAAAAACTAGTGATAAAGGAACAGTACTTTTTCTTGTGTCTAAAACACTTCTTTTTGTGTCTAATCTTTGCATCATACGTGTGTGTTTCAACGGTTGCGGGTAAATTGCCGGTCGTCAAAATCGGGTCGGACAAAATCGGGCCAGCAGCATCCAAATTGTCTGCCCATCTACAGTTTGGCCAACCTATTGTGTATGCCATTACGTATTAGGGATGGAAAAGAATCTTTGTGAACATAGCCTCATGATAATGTGTGCCACTGGGAAGTTAGCGTACTCCCCAGATGCGAAGGAGACCTTATTAGAAAGGAAAAGAAAAGTTGGACGTTCAAGATTGGCAGGAAAAGCTTTTTCAATGTTTTGATTTTTCAAAAATCACTGTTCGCTAAAGTATTTATTGTTGTGCAGGAAGGGACTCAATAAAAGATGATGAAGAGAGGTGTGTTAAAGAGAAGGTAAACTTTTCTATTAATGTATGCATATTTTGTGGTGGACTTCAGTAATTTTGCAAGAATTAAAAAGGTCTGCTTGTTTTTCTCTTTTAGTAGATTGTCTATCGTTCATATAGTCACGAACACAAGAAAAAGTATCGCCCGTGATAAAGAACAAGAAAGTATTTTTCAGAAACGATTGTTCAACTTTCGCAGTTTTTACTGATCTCCGAATGTTGTATTTCAACTTTCGCAACATTCTCGCGAACTTTTGGACATTACAACCCTAATGTTTTTTACTCATAAATGGGGTCTGCAGCTTTTTCATCATCGCAATTTCCGAAAAATGGCTGCCAATAACACTAAAAAAGGAATTACGACCCTAATAAAGTATACAACCGTGCAAAGTTGCTAAAAACACCTTTTTAATCGTTTCTTAGGCATAAAAGTTACTTAGGGGTGGTTAAAACACGACTTTGAAAAAAAAAATTTTTAGGGAGGCTATACTTTAGTAGTGCCCAAATTACCATCTGTGGTCAATTAAAAAGCCCAAATTACCATCTGTGGTCAATTAAATCTTCTACTTTCTATTTAGAGAAAAATGAAGAAGAAAGGAACTGGCCTCCTGCCGTTAGCTCTCAACTCAAAATCAAGAATAAAAGAGTTTTTTCTATTTTTTCCAAACACTTTTGTCCACTTGCTGGCTTATTTTATCATCAAGTAGCAATATTTTCTTCACAAACAAACTCCATTTTTTCAAACATTTTTGTTCATGCATTTCAACAAAATCTCTTTGCCATTGTTAATCATCAAAAAGAGCGCTGCCCTCAGGATTAGATTATATTGTTATGGGCTAGAAAATCCGCTCAAGGCAATCCGCTCAATATTAAGCACAAAAGAAAAAAAAATTGCCAATCACCAATTTTATCTTCACAATATCACTGAGAAAAAGGTGGTTAACAACACTCTCTCACTCACAACCGCGAAAAAATAGCAGTTGAAAATAGCACAAAAGGCTTGTTGAGGCAGAAGGCGCGCGCAAATTCTACTACTCGAATTTGTGGCCCATCCTCCAGATCCGGTTTCTGCTCTGCCCCATTTTTCATCCCCTTTTTGAGCCTGTAAAGCAAGTTCCCTCTTCTCGAATAAAATTTTTCTTCTCTCTTTTTTGTATTTTTATCCTCGTAATACTCTTTTTGCTGGCTCCAATACCAGCTGACTCAACTGGTGGTGCTACCAAAGTGGGGAAATAGGCGATTGGACGTTTGCCTCCTCCATCTCTTTTGCTAGTACCGCTACTACTACCAGAAATTTTATTGTTTTTGTATAGGATAGCGAAATTTTCGCATTTTTTGCAGCTACTACTTATTTGACTTGTTGTACTGCTCCTTGTCCTGGTCCGCCTGTATTTTGGGTGAAGAGCCTGCACGAAGGTTCTTTTTGGGGAGAGCCTGATCCACTTGCAGTGGCCAACACTAGTATTTCCACAACTTTATTTTGGAATAAATAACCATTTCCACCCACATTCTCGTCAAAACGCCTCATATTCATCCACACGAAGTAGTTTCATTTTTTACTCTTTTGAGTTTTGCTATGTTTTTAGATTAGTTTTGTCCCTGTAGAAACACCCCCACCACCACTACCCCAAGACTACAATCACAACAGACTTGGCAGAAGAGGTGGAGGCAGTAGCATGGCCTCGACAAGACTTTATGCAAATGTTTCTGTGGGTGTTCGAGTGATAATTTTGGTAGGTTTAATGGTGATTGGCTGACCTGAATGTGCACAACGTAAAAACAAAAATATTGACAAGCATTTTTTTAACCTTCGGATGATATTTCAATGTGATATTTTTGACTAAAATTGTAGTAAGACGACACTTATAAAGGATTTTTTTATTTTTTAGTGATAAACTTCACAAATTTGTTGAGGCGAAATAGACAAGAAACTTCCCCTCCCTATATAACCCTTCATCCCTTAAAAATGGCGAAAAAATGATTTTTATATGGTCAATGTACCTAAAAAACCCAAGTTTTTTTTGGGTGGGGGAGTGATACATTCTTTGGGGAGGGTCCAACCAATCGAGAGAGGGTGCACAAGAGGATCAAGCAAAATAACCAGCAATCAATGCGTGCTATGACGAAATCGATGAGAATCAGCGAGGGATCGGTCCGAAACATCGTCAAAACAAGGCTCAGGGCTCAAATTAGTAAGCTCTGGAAGGGAAAAACATTAACCGAAGCAATGAAGACAAAACGACTCGAGAATGGGCGACGAATGCTGAAAAAGATTGCAAACAACCGTCACAGGGTCGTCGTCAAAGATGAGCTCTGTTTTCCCGAACCAATGCACTCCTGCCCAGATCATGACTTGCTTCGGCTTCTACGTTCTTTCCACGATCTTGAATTCTGCTGGAAGAGGGTGCTTTCTCCATATTCTGTCGTTTCGGCTGTTGTGCGACTGCTCTACAGTGGACCATTTTTCGTCTGAGAAGAGAATGTTATTCAAAAAGCGATCGACCAATTTCCAAAACGACTTCGTCTAAAAGTTATAAACCAAACGAAAGTAGAAAGGCTGGGCTACCCAATCGGTATATTATAGGATATTAAGTGTTGGAAGAATGTATCCTAGATTGGACGTTAAAAAAAGTTTCCGAACTTTTGGAACACACGCTAATATGCCCAAAAGACACAAAATAAAAACACAATGTCACAAACACGCTTTTTGGTAAAAAACCGCGGATAATTATGCACCAACCCAATACTTATGAAACCCGAATTATAGGTTTTGGTTGTGATTGCAATGATTCTAATTATGACTGCTCCCGGTGTTTGCTTCTGGCGAACCATCAATGGTCAGCAGACTAGTCGAGAAATATGCCCACCATCCAACTCACTTTTTCCAATGAACATTGACAGATGGTTATTTGTTGGCATTTTGCAAACAAACTCAACCATTTTTTCAGGAACTCCGCTTTGCATTTCCAAATGAGAGGACAAAAGTAAGCTTTCTACTAAGCTTGAGTGATGAAAATATACTCGAGTGTTTTCTCGAGTATATATTCAAGAAAATACTTAGACAATATCTAGATTTTGTCCGCTGTATAAGAATTGGACAACATTTTTTGAATATTTTTGAACGAAAATTGTCTCACATGGAATAAATAAAACAAACCAAAGTTTGATTTAATTTTGCTATTGAATTTTTATTTCTCGGTCGTATTTTATCAAGTTTTTTTTCATTGTTTTTCTTGAATATCAATTCCTTTTTGTTCCAGCTCATACGATTTCAAAACAAATCAAGCTTTATTCGTGGGTCTGCATTTATTTAGAGCACAAAGTAGAGAAGGATAAAAATATTTAAGGCCAAGACAAAAATTGGACAATAAAGTAGAAATCTTCTCCAAATACAAAAGAAACATAGGCTGCAAACTGTCAACTCGATGAATTCGCTCAACTGGTGGTAGGCTTGGCTGAGCGCTACTCTCTTTTATAAGACCGTCTAAATTCTTTAATGTTTAGATCAAAATTAATTCGACATAAAAGAAATGGTCGCTTTGCAGCACAGAACATAAAAAACTAAGCGATTAGTTAGTGATATTTTTAGTCGATTAGTTTTTAAACTTATATAGTCATTTTAGAAAGAAAATGGAGACAGCCTCGTAAATAACAAACACCAAAAGATGATTTTATTTTGGAGCAAGCTAATCTCTTCAAGCCATCACACGGCGGGCCAACGAAAGAATGGAAGGAAAATTAATTGGATAAGAAGAAAAAAGAATCTGACAATTTTGATGAAGAATTTGAGGTGTTAATGCGTTCGTTTAAATAAATTGTTAGAATTTATTAAACAAAAGAATTTATCCGAAAAATTATTCGACAAAGATTGGATTAAACTATACCTGAAAATATTTAAACAATATCCCAACCTTACGTTTTCACGAAAAAGACCAATTTGGAACTGTTTAGTGTGTGGGGTCAACTAGCCATCATCATACTCAGTTTCTTGTTCGCCATTCCCAGCCTAATTTTCAGTTGTATATACTTCACTTCTGGCAGACATATGAGCTTCCCGGTAGTCATATTTTGTCAATGCTACCATAATCGTTTTTTTTGTTTAGCAAATGACTGCTTCAGGCATTGGAATTGTGGCTTTCCTAGTGTTTGGTGCATTCGAAACTTGGTATGCCACAGGTAACTCATTTGGTGGCATATCTTTTGCACAGGGACCCAGCTCAAAAATATAATTTTTTTATATTATTTTAAAATTAGACGATACTATTACGAGTAGCTCACAGGATTGGGGGGGGATAACCGAGCAGCGCCTATAATACAATATTAGGTTTTGACCACATGCCCACATTTATTCGACAGATTGGAGGAGGCACCTTCAGCGGCTGTGCTGGTATTCCTGGCTGTGAAACTGGATTTGTTGTGTATGCAAATTTTGAGCTTATAGTAAATTATCCTTATAATTATTTTTTAGTAAAGGATGGGCTGTTGCTGCGGTAATTTTACTGTTCCAATGGCGAATTTTTAGTCGGTCTTATATTCATTTAGGCATTCTATTTCCTGTGTGCAGTCCTGTTCGTGTTTGACACAATAGTGATTTTTCTGAAGAGAGACAAGTAAGGTGTGTTTACTGTATTTCATCTATTAAAACTAGTTTTAGTCTAATTGGCTAAATGAGAAATTAAGTTTCCTTTCGAGATTCGATTATTTAATTGTCTATTAGACCAATACGTAAAAATTGCGTCATTTTAACTGGTGTAAAAAAAGTTCCCGCCGGGTTTTTAGGCTAATGTTTAATAACAAATTTTATTTCAAAAAAATATTCCAAACATATAGTTTTGTAGCTCTTTCCTTTCTCTATCGAATGATATATAAAGTTTTTATTTTACTCAATAAAATGGCCTTCTTGTGCCTCAATGCATTTCCGGAGTCTTTTCGGGAAAGCGTCAAAATGCTTAGGGTAGGACCTACCCTAAGCCTAACGTTTTTCTTCCATTTCTTTGTCAAATTTTTCCACCAAACTTCCATCACAAATAAAAACTTTATATATCATTCGGTAGAGGAAGGAAAGAGCTACAAAACCATATGTTCGGAATATTTTTTTGAAATAAAATTTGTTATTAAACATTAGCCTAAAAACCCGGCGGGAACTTTTTTTACACCAGTTATTAAAAAAGACACAAATCAAAATTGTCAAATAAGTTTTGTCGCTAGTTTTATTGCCGACTTCCTGTATTGGTTGCTTCGCTCACGCTTTTTTGAAAAAGTGGGCGTACTCCAACGTCAGATTATGCTAAATAAATGTCACTTGGGAAGCCATGCCCACCTTTATCTTCAAATCTATCATAAATCCTGGCACCAGAACCACGTGTTTTTGAAGCTTAATTTTTATTTTTTCAGCTGCGCTGGTCGAAGAGTGATTTTGCAGAGAAGCATGGCGAGAGCATCTTTTTAATTCAGCTTTATTTCAATCAAAGTTTTTTTCTTGTCCTGCCTTTGTTTCCCTAGTGTCTCCTTTTACTAATTTTTAAAAATGACTGTACAATGAATTTTATTTTTTCTTTTACTCGCAATAATTCTCATCTAATAAAAAAGTCTTTTTTGTCTAATACGTTTGCCTTTCACTTTCAACGCTAAAAAAGCACGATTGTCGGTTTTAAAGCCAATTCAAAAAGTTATAATTAAGAAAAAAAAATTTAGAAAAGACATTTTTTCCTCAAAGTCAATTGAAAGGTCTCAAGGGTTTGATTTCACTTTTATATTTGTTTACTGTGGTGTTAGTCAGACGACTTGAAGTTTGGGAATTTCGCACAACAGGAAAAAAAGATTTATTTGTGTATGCTCTCTTTCCAACTGCCAATTGACGACGATTACAAGAGAGAAATAAAAAAAGGTAAAATATATTTGTGCAATTTTACAAACTTTTTTTTCGAGAAAAGCCAAGAAAACCCGAATTTCTTCCAATCATACTTTCAATGTTGCGAAATAGTAAAGAGAAAGGGTTTCAAAGATAACGCAATGCCTTTTCCCATTCCGCATGGGTGGTTTCTGGCCGCAACTTGTTGTCCATGAACTGTTTGAAGGAGCTGATCAGAAGAGGCAGGTCCACGTCGAAGTCTCCACTGATGATGGCGGCATGGCGGATGTAGTCCATGTGCAAGCGAAGCAACTCTAGAGTGCAGATGCGAGGGATTTGAAGACCTGAACAAAGCAACTAAAATCTTCTTAAAAAAACTCTTCGGAAAGTTTAATTTCTGAGCACCTTTGTGGTTGACAGCCAGACGAAGTCTATGCTGGATCTTAGGCCTTAATGACAATATTTTAGCTGATTTATTAGCTTAAAACAAACATACCAAATAGCTCGAGGAACCAAAAAAGTCAACAATTTCCTGACTCCTCCGGCCACCATTCCACTCATACCAGCCTCAAATTACTTTTAATTACTAACAAAAGAAAATATTAATAATTTACCAACTTTGTACACCTTGAACTCCACACCGGCCAGCAAAACATCGCTGTACAGCCGGCTGTGCCGAAAATGCGGTTTGATCTAAAGTTTAAAATACAAAAGTTATTAGGTTGCTCAAAAAGTGTTACCTTTTTAATTTTTTAAAATTCATCTTGGTCCCCTGTTGTTTTTTTTCCCTGTTAGTCTCCTGCTGGATTTTATTCATAAATATTTTTGACAAACTAAAAAAAATGATGGTGCGGCAGCGGCATCGGGCACCGCACCAATTCCGATTTTATTGGCCGGTGCTCAGTGTCGGAAAATTTCTACTTACAGGACTGTTTTATGACACCAAGAAAAAAGGTTAGTAAAAAGTATGTTTTTCATTTCTCACTATTTTAGAAGAGAAAATATAAAAAAATAGCAGCATAAAAAATGGCAGGCTAAAAACTTACCAGTACTCTAATCTGACCATTGGCAGTGAGTATATTGTAGCTTTGGTTCTTGGTCCTCACGAATTGTACACTCACATCCCCTTCCAACAGCATCACAATCCCATTTCTGTCGATTGCGGCTTGTGGGGCTCTGCAAATAGTGGCTTATCTATTTTTCGGTACTTGTGCTGTCTAGTCCCTTTCGAAATTTTTTGGAAAATGACCGAAAAACATGTCATAGTCTATTTTTTTTGTTGATTTCAATAAAAGGAACATAATTAAAGTTTCTGAACTAAAAATCTTAGCTTTTCTCAAAAAAATTTCTTTTTTCATTTTTCAAAAGAAGAACATCGAAAGTGGTGGTAAGCACAAGTTCCTACTTATCTTTTTAGTCAGAAAAATGAAAGAATGCCAACGTTGTTAGATTGGCGGAGACCACCAGTTTGCAGTCAGGACACACCAGTTTGGCCACAGAACGTAAGGCTCGAGGCACATGCTTGAGTGAATAAGTGACGGAAACGGCGCCAAAGTTTCTGTCGTAGATGTTATAGAAGAAGGTATTCTGCAAATTTTGTTATGCACTTTGTTTTCTTAGGAGTGGGTTAGGATCAAGAGCAGATCTGTAGGGAGAATAGCCAGTTTGAGATGAATTTTGAGTTTTTTTAACTTTTCAATATAAATACTATGCTTTATGGAAGTTAACTTTTTCTGAGGCATTGTAAGAGCTGGCTTCTTCATCAACTACAAAAGTCTCAAAGCGCTCAATGAAAAGATCAAAACAGTCAGAAACGAGCTCAAAACTCACGTAAGATCAGAAAATTTATTATTTTTGGATATTCACTAATAAAATTGTTCTGATTCAGAACTTCTGAATTGAAATTTGAAGGAGTAGAGAACATTAGGAACCACCTATTACTAGTTTAACATGCTATTGTCTATGATGTTTTCAAATCTTTCAGTTTTAAAGTCTTACCGGAACATATTCGCTAACAATCAAACCAAGCATCTAAGTTCCCAATTAAATAGAGAAAACAAGCAAACCATTTTTACCTGATCTCTAATAATAGTCACATTTACAAATTTGGGACGTTGGACATAGGGAGATGTGGAGATCCCGTCCACCATTACTCCTCCATCTATTCCAAATATCAGGTCCTGTAGAAAACAAATGTAGTTAATCAAGCTCAAAGACAAGCTACAATTAATAAACCTTGTCGGAAAAAGTGGGAGGGTAGCGAAGACTCAAGTCAGGTACCCAAGTTCCATTCAGAGCCAGCATCTCCACATCCGGATCTTCATCTTCATCCTCGGGAGGAGTGATGCTGAAGTCGGCGGAAGACAGACCTGCAATGTACCTTTGGTACGCTTATTGTATTCACCGTATTTTCTCTAATAATTCAATCCTTCAGCAATTAAAATTTTTTCAACCTAAAAATGATCATAACTTTATATTTTTTTCATGTAGTTTTTATTCTGTAAAAAAGATCTGGTAGACCTGAGAAAGTAGCCGTATAAGGGTGGAGTTATTAAAGGAATTAAGGCAGGTGTTTTGTTTTTTTTGTCAAGCTAACCATTTCCACATAAGTGGTCAAGCATAGAAGAGTCTGTAGTGCCGTCTGGATCTGGGCTCTTCACTCTGGGCGGTGGTTTTTCTTGCTTAGGTGGTTGCATCAACAATTCAATCTGGAAAAAAATATTTTTAAAGACTGCTATCTTTATATAGTATTTGGGTCGTGTCCGTGTGTGTGTGTGTCTGTCCACTTTTGAATTTGATATGATCCCGTGATCATTTTGGGCCAATTTTTTTATTTATTTTGAAGCTCGCGAAGAGTTACGTCCCGTAAATGAGCCCGATTTTGGATTTTGGATTTTTTGTGAAAAGAGGGTCAAAAACGGGGTGTAAGGGAGATTTTCTTTATAATGATTAAGATTTTTTTTATAATGACTAAAACTCATTTCGGCCAACTTTTCCCCATAAAAATCTCACTTTCCTTTTCACTTTCATTTTTTCCAACGCGTCACAGGGCCCCATTCCATTATCATCATAAAATCATAAATAATAAAAACCTTGGCGCCGCAGGCGCCCCTTACTTTCCTCCATTCTTCTTTCTAAATTTCACTTTGCTATCAATGAAGGCGCCGTACGACGCCAGTCAAGCTAGTTCGGTTATATTATGAACCATTTTTAACTGTAATTTGAATCAATTATGAGCCAACTATCCCAAACTTCATTAAGCCTACCTTTTGACGAAGGAAATCTCGAACCAGAGGCGGCAAAATGCAGATTTTGTCACGTATGGCATTATCAATCTCTCTCTGTATCAAGTTTCCGATTGTGTAGAACTCATCTAAATATATTGTTTTTAACATATTCTATTAAAATAAATCAAAATTCAAAATTTTCATACTTGCATCAGCTCCAAAGTACTGCAGACTGAGAGAGCCAGGACTTACAGAACACTTGCTGACCTGGAACACCCGATTTTGTGGACTTATTTTGTGAAAGCATCCGTAATAAAAGTTGTAGACATACAGTAACTTGGGTGAATGGTTCAGTCAGATTACGGTGGATGGCCACCCGCATGTTGATGGTCAAGTTGCTGACCACAGCCAACATTTGCGCTCTGTAGGAGGCGAAAAATACTTAAAAAACTGAGCTTGCATTTTTATTATGTATATATTTTTATTTTTTGTAATTTTCTCCTGAGACCTAAATTACGTGTGCAAGTTCCTGATCCAGTTGATTCTTTCGATGGAGATTGTTGTTATATCGTGATCCACTCAGTTCCCAGAAAATTTTGGAAGACACATTTGTGAGGATCCTCTTGTTTGATAGAAAACCTTTTCATTTGTATTGCTGAGCTGTTTAAGTTTCAAATAAAGTCGCTGAACTTGAACCATAATCAGCAAAGAATGATAAATAGTTTAAAAACTCACGAAAAGTTTTTTAAAAATTCTTGGCGTTTTGTTTATTTTGAAATGTGCTGGGATGCAGTTTTTGAGGGGCCGTGAATTGGGAATCTGAAGAATTTTCCTCTCGAAATTTTTTTGAACACAAAGAAAAAAAGATGAACATAATACTGACTAACCAACGTGGTCTTCAAAAAAAAAAAAAACCCTGATAGGCTCAATAAGCATCTCAGAGTTATAGGCTAAATAGCTGATAAATAAATAAATAACCAAAAACGTGTTGGTCTTAATGTCGAATCCGGGCCATTTTTTGCCGTGATTCTCCTTGTTGTTTTAGCCCTTTCTAATCATTTCTATAACGCTACCATATGTCTAAGGTTTAGTTGAGTCTCCAAGTGTAGTTTTTTTTGGGTCTAAAAATACGATTTACAAAGATATTAACCTTGTAGTAGAGCACAAAGAAAAAAAAATCTTCTTATTCATGTACTGAAACGTTTAATTGTTATCTGTCTGTATGACTGAACCTTTATCATAGGGCAAAAAGCTAAATATTTATTTTCTGGAAGTGTCAATAAGTCATATGCATGTGTGCTTGAATGGCCGAGTGGTCTAAGGCGCCGCACTTAAGTGAGCTGAGTAATGCGGTGGGAGCAATCCCGCGTGAGTTCGAACCTCACTTCAAGCAATGTTATCTTATTTTTTACCTTTTTTTAAGAATACACTCGAAACATGGCATAAGATGGCATAAGATTTGTGTATCACTTGGCTTAGAGATTTTTCAACCTGGCTCTAATTTTAAAATGCTCGCAGATATGAGGATGGTTCAAGAACCAAGTAGATGCCCAGAAGTAGTGAGATGATCTCAAAATCGCGAGTGCCAACATCATTTTAAAGCGATCATTTTAATTTTTCTCGGTAACTTAATATCTTCGTAAAATTCAGATTACCAGGAACATTTGGCTGTGTAAGATGCCTCGAAAATATTTGTAAAGTTGACTACCATATTCTCTTTAATATAGCGGCATGCTGTTCTACTTTTCAACACACTGGAGGGGTGCCTCTCTATTAGAGAGTGCCGTTCTATTTTTAGACCTCAATATGTTGCAGAAATTTAGACGAAATTGCTCACACCCAAAAGTTATTTTTAAACAGAATATTGCAGAATCAAATAGACATTTCTCTATTTACAACTCCAACAATTGATGAACAATCAAGCTAGGCATTACTATTATCGTCCACATTATTTTGCTCTTCTTTCATATCACCTTCTTTTAAAAGCTCGACCAATTCTTTGTCCTCGCGCGCTCGTTGCGCTTGGCACGAACAGTCGGCACCGGCCCATCCTCCTTGAGGCGGTGAATCTGATCGTTTTCACTCACATCTGTGGCATTGGTAACCCCTTAGACTTTGAATGAGTTGGTTATAAGCTCATATGGCAGATTTTTCCAGGCGTCGATGACCCACTCCAAATAGACGGCCGAAGCAGCTTTCGGGTCGCCTCCCTTGGTCAATTCCTTGTCTGCGTGCACCACCCAGTAATCGTAGAGCTGTCGGACCTGAACTTTGCCTTGAATGGAGCGTTCCAGCATTTATTTTTCAACATTCTATTTCAGTTTTTTTAAACCTCCCTGGGGGGGAGGTGCCGCTCTATCAGAGAGAATACGGTAATTCTATAAAAAATATCGAAATGTTTCAATAAAATATATCCCAACTGTGTTTTTCGAGAGTTTTTCTCAAAAATTCTTGCTTTTTTCCTTTAAAATATCACTAAAATACCGGAAAGATCTGTTTCACCACTTATTCTCAACTCAGTCAGTCGAATAGCAATCTCCACTCCTGCAATAAAAAGCTGAACATGTGAACCGTTCTCAAGGGTCAAAAACCCACCAAATCCCTTGACAAACTTCACTTTAATTCCAGGCTTGGCAAACTTGGTAATGACTGCATCCTTAAGGGTGAAACCGCTCTCAGAGATTGTTGGCAAAACCATTCGGTGGAAGATAGCCGGCAAGCCATCTGACGCCAATTCAGCGAGATAGTCCACCCCTAAATACACAATTTATCTATTGGGTTGTAGCATAAGTTCCCGTGTAAAATGACAACGCTCGCTCACACACTGCGAAGATTGTCAAGACTGCTTTGCAAGAGCTCGAATGGGAGGTTCTCCAGCATTCACCATATTCGCCTGACCTTGCTCCTACTGACTATCACCTATTCCGCTCACTTTCCAACCAAATGAGAGGCATAACATTTGACAGCGACTGCGACTTGGAAAATTGGCTACAAAACTAGTTCGACAATCAACTCGGGGACTTCTGGCGAAACGGACTCAACAAACTGCCGGAAAGATGGCAACAAGTTGTAGAAAACGACGGAGAATATATTCTTGATTGATATGTTGACTTTTGTATTTCGAAAATGTGTACAATTATTCAATAAAATATTTGCCAAAAAAACGCGGGAACTTATGCTACAACCCAATACAATAAAGTATTAAAAAAACAAAATTCACAGACACACACACACCTTTCTGGCTGATTCTAAAATAGATTCCAGAAGAATTTTGTGCCGGATCATCTATAGTCACTGTTTCATAGGGTCTGTAGTTGCGTTTGGAAGGGTAGAGTGGGCCTAGAAAATGATTTTTACGTCGAAACCTTCCCTTTTCATAAAAAAGACAATCACGGGATAAAATGATCTTTTTCTGAAAAAAAAGCCAAATGTTTTTATTTTTATAATTTTCATCTTGAAGGCCTAATTTTACTTGACTAGAGATTTAAATTTTGAGGCGAAAAAGTACGTTTAAATCAGTTTTTATGCGTTTTTAGAAAGATTGGAACAAATTTTCAATTGTAAAAGTAGCTCTGGATATCAAAATCATATTTCGCGTATTTAAATCAAAAATGCTATGAGATAAGGCTCCGACCATTATCTTGGCGGGTTTCTAATGACTAAACATAATAGTTTGATTCAGCTTTTTATTTCCTCTTTCCAAGAGCCTATCGAGCAACTCTATGTGACTTTTGTAGATTAGGGTGTTCAAACTAAAATGCCACTTATTTCATTCAAAGACCCTAATCTAAATCTTTTTCTGATCGCATAGTATTAATTAATATCTCATTGGAAAAAAAAAGGAGACAGCACGAGAAATTAAAAAAAAATATTTTTTAATCGCTAAAAAGAAAAAACAATTAGTCACCTTCTTTTTCTAAAAAGCTTCACTAAAAAGGTTTTTTACACAAAAACAGTCCAAAAGTACCATTTATTCAATTTTTTTTTTTGTCAAAAGCTTACCTGTACTAGATTCCACCAGATCAGCATAGCTGGAGTCAGCATCCCCACAAAAAGCTTGTTGTGCAAGAAGAAAATAACAAATAATAGTAAGAAGAAGGGTAGGTGTCTGCCAACCCATTTCTGCCAGCAGTAAGCAAAAAAGGACAATAATAAGTGATTGATTAGTCGAAAATAGTGGCCGATTGTGGTCAGTCAAATAGGAAGAAGAAGTAGAAGAAGAACACCAATAAGAGTTGGCTGTCTATCCATTGAAAATCAAAGATGCCTTTTTGCTCTGAACATAAAAAAAAAATAAAGGATGTTTGGGCTGTTGCTGGAATAAGAATAAGAGCAAAACATTAAAAGAAGCAGGAGAAAGGGCAATTTATAGGCCAACACATCAACAATTAATGGCTCCACAGGTTTTGATAGAGCCAAGCAGGATAAATGTGATCTATATGAATAAGTCCATTTCAATAGTCAGCAACAGAAGCTGGCTACTCTTTCTTAAAATAAAAATGAAACTCAAAGGCTAGATATATGTTTGGCACCGTTAGAAAGCCCTTTTTCTCCTCTTTCGAATGATATAAAAACTTTATTTCCAATCACTCAAAATGACCACCACCAGCTGCAATACATTTACGAAGTCGTTTTGGGAAATTGTTAATGGCGTCTTGAAACATTTCTTGTGGAATTTCGACCCATTATTTCACCAGTGAAGCCTTTAGCGCAGCAATTGATTTGTGTGGCCCAGAACAGATACGGCCAGCCAAAGTAGTCGAGCACATTCCAGTCAGGAGAGTTCGGAGCCCATTCGCCCTCTCGTTTCTTCCAATGAGTGTCAACCTTGATGAAGCCCGGAAAGTTGTCGGCAATCCATTTTTGTGTTTTAACCATGGTGAGGAAATCGTACAAAAACGGTACATTCGTACAAAATCGTCTTGGCGTTTTGTTTATCCGAAATGTACAAAAATGTACAAATTCCGTACAAAAACCGTACAAAAATTTTTGTACGGTTTTTGTACGGTTTTTGTACATTTTTGTACGGTTTATTAGGTCTTCAATCCCTTCTGTCTTTATTGCTATGGGTTAATTCTTTTCGCAAATTCACTTCAATTTTAGTGAAGTTATCGTTAAATGGCTGATATTTCGCAATCCTCCAGTGAATTTGTAGCTAGCGTTAGAGGGAACAAAGTAATAAAAACACATTTTTTGTGTTTCGATTAA
>BBSZ01006162.1:0-23548 GCA_000981365.1 Subanguina moxae | reverse complement strand
ATGACAAAAAAAGTATTGGTGTGAAATATTGCATGAACTACTAAACCTAAAGGAAGCAAAATGTACGCTGGTTAACTTCTAACCTTTGCTGGCCTACACGAAGCCTAAAGGCTTATTCTCAAAAGTGTGTGTGTGGTTTGCATCAGTGTGAGAGACAAAAAATGAAAAAGGAGCTGTTTAAAAGACATTATAAGAAAAAAAATTGTAAAAAAAAGAGCTTGGGGGACCAAGGCAAAATTTATAAAATTTAAAAATGCAAAAATTTGCGAAACGTTTCGCAAATATTTGCAAATGCAAAAATTTGCGAAACGTTTCGCAAATATTTGCATTTGCAAATATTTGCGAAACGTCCATACGCCAAATTATGATACCAGAAATTAAGCATGCACCCTGTAATAAGCAGGCACCCACTAACAGGCCCTCTATCAAAAGGTTGAAAAATAAGCGAGCACACCCGCCAAATACAGTAAATACGGTATTTAAGTAGATATTGTCGGGGCCACATATTAGTAGCGCCGGACAAGGCATATTTTCAGCATAAAGTGGGTGCAACGGCCTGTCACAGCCCATTCATTGCACACAGATTACAGCTTGCATATAGCGGATCGAAAACAAAAATAGGAACTAAATAGAAAAGAATCATCAGATCCCATTCCCAATCGAGCGATAAGCCTGACGAACTGAGAAAAAAGACAATCAACAAATTTTTTCCAAAAAAAGCAAGTCTTATATAAATGTCGTCACAACTGAAATAAGATTGAGAAGATAACAGCATAGAGACAATACGGTCAAATTTTTTTATATTCCCAGTCATTTTATTCTCAATATCATTCGTTGATTTTGTCATTTACGCTTCTTTCCGCCAGAGCTGTTTCGAGGGTTTTCGAGCCTAGCTTTTTCTTCCAACAAAATGTTAATGCTTT
Source organism: Subanguina moxae (assembly GCA_000981365.1). Taxonomy (NCBI): domain Eukaryota; kingdom Metazoa; phylum Nematoda; class Chromadorea; order Rhabditida; family Anguinidae; genus Subanguina; species Subanguina moxae. The sequence continues at coordinate 22,625 of BBSZ01006162.1, read as the reverse complement.
GGTCGATATTCTTCTGCTCCTTCTCATATTGTTCGGCAATTTCGCGATGACGTAGATTCAACTAAAACTAATTTTATTATTATAAGATTAATAAAAAATTCCTTAATAAATAATGAATTTAAATAAATAAAACCATACACACCCATTTCGCCGCAGCTAATTTTTCATTTATTTAAGAAAGTTTTTCCATATTAAAAGTCACTTTTTACTGAAACTATTTAAAGTTCCAAACAAACATAAAGAAAACTTCAAAGGGATTTATTATGTTTGTATTCCTTGTCAGCGGTTTTCCCTTAAATTTTGTAGTCAAACGAAAACTTAAACAAGTGATGCCACACAGTTTTCAGGTATTACATTTTAGGTGATGTGGCTAATACTCATAAAATAAACCTCTATGACTCCTTCACGTCTTTTTAACCCACTTTTTCATCTATTTTAGCCAGAAGTCTATGTGTCGTCTTCTTCCTCAAAACGGTGAAATACCCCGAGATGTACCATACATCAAGTTAAAATCAACATTTTACACTAATAGCAGCCATACGATAGCCAAGCAAAGCAGATGTCCATTTGGTGGATGAACATTTTAAGGGTTACTACTCATCACAAAAAATGAGCTGCGGCGAAATGAGTAGCTACCACTAAAGCCGAGGCCACAATATTTGTATTAAAAACCAAAATGTAACTTACGACTTCTTCACGATGCTTTAACTCAGCTTCTTTCTTCTTGACACGAAGTTGGAACTCATCGGAATACTGCTTCTCCTTCTTTTTCATTTCCTCTTTAAATTCCATTTGACGCTATAAAAGCCTCATAACATCGGCTCTTACTCCTATAGATTGAAAGCAAACCTGCTGAGAAGCTTCCATCATCTTAGGTCCAGCATCTCCATCACGCATCCTCATCTCACGCAGTCTTTCGCGGCGGTACCTTTCATAAAGAACCTGAGAAAAGGTACTTCCAATGAAAATAAAAAAATGAAAAATATTACGTTGTGAGTTCGCTCCCGCAATGAATCTTCATTAATGCGCAACATGGCCTCTCGAAGTTTTACAAAGTCACAGTGCTCTTCATTTTCAACTAAAATTAATTTAACTAAAATTAAATACATGGAAAAAAATTATCGATACTACTGTATTATGATTTGACCCCCCCCCTCCATATAAAAAGAATAAGTACTCGGGCTTTTTAAATACATTGTCCATATAAAAAGCACTTTTTGACCATCTTTAAACAATGAAGGGCTGTATATACATGCTATTTTATGCATCCAGAACTCGTTCTCGAGTGGCTTGTGTCTCAAATTTATATGAGTCACTTTTTTGGTGGAGGGTAGTATATTCCAGTAGAGTCAAATCACCCAAGAGGCCAGCATAAGAGCACAAATTTACCTTCGACCATGCCCCTGAATCAAGAAATTTTAAAAGATCAAAACTAAGAAGCATGATAATAAGTATCCGTAATTGTATAAAGTTACCATGGATAACGACGTGCCCGAACAAGCCGCCCGTCTTCCTTTGGTACAAAGTCAGTACTGCCAACGATAGCAAAAGGCAAAAGATTATTCAAAGCCTAAACGCACGGAAATTTGCAAATTAAGAAAAGATTTGTTTACAAACCGCGTTTTCTTTTCGCACCTAAAATCCACGAATTGATCAATTCTAACGCAGAAAATCCAAATCAATACTTACTGTTTCATCGTCGATTGGGAATTGATAAATATCTATGTTTTGGGCTTTCAGCTCACTCAAGATCTGAAAAGTCAATTGAATGCTGACCCCGTTGGTTAAAATTGATGCACCTTTCGTTTGAATCGCACAAGCTCATCCTTGCAAGCGGTATCAGCTAAAAGGCTTTCTATCAAACAGCTACAAAATTTAACAAATATATTAAAATCCACCTTTAGCAATCACTGGGATCACATTAACCTGAAAATATTAATAGATAAGTGGCAGTAATTTGACAGCTCTGAAAAGCCTCTAATTTCAAACAGTAAAAAACCTACCCGCTTGGAGAGCTCCTTCATTGTCACAACATCCAGAGCTTTGAGTCTGAAATTGTTAGAGAAGTTACAAATTATTGCTACCTTCAATACATCTTTAGATGTTCAATTCAGTCCACAAAAAAAATATTTTTGTAGAAAAACACTACTTAAATTCGCCTGTATCTATAAAAAGAAGTGGGCAACACAAAAACAATCAGCAAAAGTTTTTCTCTCTTCAATAACACGGCCAATAAATATTTCCAAGGTCATTGGTTATGTATAACTAACAACGAAAACGATTACTGCTGCAGTGAAATTGGATTTATTATCTTACTTCTCTGTGCTATAGATCTCCAAAAACATCCGATCACGAAACCTGTAGGCTGTTGTATTATATAGCTGGAACTACTGTATTATACCACACCCCATTTCCCACAAAAAAAAAAAATACTCAGATTTCCAGATACATTGATCATTTAAGACCGCATAAAAAAGCTCTGGCATGCTATTTTCAAGCATCCAAAGCTTCTTCTCAAGTGATTTTTCTCTCAAGTATGGATGTGTGCGCATCTCAACTCCAAGCCCCCGTCGCTTCCGTAAGAGGGCTTAAAATACAGCCTCCAGAGGAAGAAATGGTTTCTACAGGGTCAAGAATTTGTTTCTTTACTGATTACCGCTCCAATAAAAAAATCTTTACCCATGTCCAGTTGGGGAAATGAAATAAAGGCAAGCTGAAAATGATAAATTATCAATTGGGAACACAATTAAGAACCGCACCGTGAATTCTGGTATCGTCATAATATGCCAAACAGCGACGGATTTTCAGCTCTTCCTTAAGGTATGTCTCGAACTGATCTGAAAAACAATTAAACTCAAAAGTTTAACTAACACATAGGCTAATACCATTTATGTAGTCGCACTTAAAAGGGTTACATTAAAAGATGACTTCAATTAAAGATTAAAAACATACGATAATTTTAACACTGAAAGCAGTAGATTATGTAAACTGTTGAGTAAACCAACTCTAAAAAAGATCAAACCTCTTGTCTTTGTCTAACTGATCGCCGAAGCCAGCTGTCTCAACCACACGAAGTTTGACGCGAACTCCACCCTCGCAGACTTCACACATTTTGGTGCGCAATTCCACAGTTTTAAGCTCATTGTTGCAAGGCTCGAAGTCGACATTCATATTAAAGAGAGATTGAATGAGAGTGGTCTTGCCCATACCAGTCTCACCGACGCACATTATGTTGAATTGAAACCTGAAAAGAGGAGAGACTAACAAAAAGCTCTGAAAAAAAGATCACTTACCCACTACTTTGGCACTTGCGAACCAGCTGATAAGGAAGCGAATCAAAACCCACAAAGCCATTCAACTTCAATTCCGGAATTGGTTTCTCATTTGACAGGACGTTTTCCTTGGATTCAGCCAATGGAACAGCAGTCAATTCGCTGATTTCATTTTTGATCTTAGGCTTCGCTACAGGCATAACTGACGACATTTCTGTTGAAAAATGGTGAGATAATTCACATTCTACTTGCAGTTTATATAGAACATCACAAAAACATGTATTAAGAAAGATCTTGCAAAACTTTAATGATAAATAGGCTTTAATCTGTCCTCGTTACAGTGCCACCCTGAGGACTAGCCTCAGGAGTCGCTGAGATTCAGTGCTATATTTTTGAGCATGGTATGAATACCCAATTGTTTGAGACGTGAAAATTCGTTGACCACCGACCGTCATGACGAGAAAGGGGGGAGGATTAATAGAAGTTATACGGTACTCATTTTTGAAAGAATTTTTTTACACTGAGACGCCCCCAGATCCAAATCTGAAAACAGAATGCCAAAAAAAGGCTTGCTTGCTGAGATATGATTAAAACTAGGAGAAAAAGTGATAAAAACTAAGTTTGCGGCTAGCTATGTCTCAGCAACCAAGCCTCTTCTTGAAATTCTGTTTTCAGATTTGGATTTCTGAGGTCTTTTTGCCTACTATAGTGCCTCATAATGAAAAAATCCTTTTAAAAGATGAGTACTGTAAATGAATACATGTAAATTGTTGTGACGTAAAAAAAGTGACCGCGCAACAAAGTTTTGCGTAAATTATGGTGTACAGCCGGTCATCATTGTTGACGGAATTTAATTGCCCTGTAAGACAATTAAAATTCAAATATTGTCAAATAGGAATTTGCAGATTCAAACCAAATATTCAAAAACTTTGGCAACGACAACCTTACTCAGGAGGGCACTATAAGGAGGGTCCACTGTATGTATGCTTAACCAACCCTTTTTAGAGTTCATAGCAGCGATTTCACTGGAAAAACCAACATATTGCTGGATTGACTTATGTCCGTTCTGATTGGAAATGTTTTGTAGTGGGAACAGTGCATTGCTGCTACCATTCACTTTTTCGTTCACCTGTTCACTCGAGCCATGAGTAGTGCTGGGATTTCTGCTGGAGCCATTTTCGTAAACACCATTTCCATTGTATGTTTGTTTGCTGTGATTTGGGACCGGAGGTGGTGGATTGGATGGGGCCTTAAACACAAATATCAATTCACACAATGTAAAGCCTCCTAGAAGAATCTAAACGAGGTCTCGTCTTGTGACGGTCACTAGCAAAAATCGTCGTAGACTACGACTTTTAGTATTTCTTTTCTATTACGACCATTTTAATTGTGCTTCTTATTTCAAAAACCTACCTGGATGTTTTTTCTTTGCTCCATTTCGTTTTCTTCACTTTCCTCTTTGTTGGTTATCTCACTTACAATAAATAAATCCTCCAACTCGGGTAGCCTCGGCAGTACTTTGAAGGTGGTTTGAATGCGATCGTCGGGATCAGGAATAGCGTTTTCTGAAGTACACTCTACAAGACTATTAGTTAAATGTATAGAGTCGTTGGTTAGAATATTGGTCTTGTTTATCCAATCAAATAAAAGTTTTCCCGCTTGGTTGACCTCGCTGTAGGATACACCTTTTTACATTTCCTTGCTAGTTAATGGGGAAGCAAGTATAGCGAAGTATCCAACTCTACTGTATCATATACTTCTATTATTACATATATCTTGTTGTTTTCAAGGTTCTGCTGTTTCTTTTTTAGATTTTTTGACATGACTCTGTGATTTTTTTTTCGTCATTACTTTTATCAGAACTCATGAGAACAAAAATTTTATTGCCCATCTCTACGTATAGTTTAGTACTGTCCACCTTGACAAGTGTTGTCAGATAGTTCACCAACACTAGCGCTGGAATGCGGTCTATCCAACACCAAAGACTTTGATGGAACAGATATACTGTGTGAAAGATCCGCTTCTGCCACACCACAAGTAGTTGTTGGTGGTGGTGACTGGGGGATGTCGACAGGCAAGTCGTAAGTGCCACTGAGAGTCAAGCCTAAACTTATCATGAAGCAGTTTAATTATTGATAAGGTGCAGCAAACCCAGGAAGGAAAGCAAGGGAACAGAGTGAACTGATTTAGACTTATTTTTAAGGCAGCTCTTATGTACCGTTGAATTGGTTCTGCTGCTGCAGTCTGCTGCCAAGGATTTCTTTTTGTTCAAAAGCTGAAAGCTTTTTTAAGCATAAAATATTGGTGAAATTCCAATTCGTTTCGAAACAAAGCAGTAATGAGGACTGAAAAATTAGGTCAAAAACACAATTTTGAATTGGGGTGGGGAGGTGTTTATTAGAGAAAATACGGTATTTCGTTCACACGGAATTCAATCAATGACATTCAAATACAATCCATTGGAATAAAAAGAATTAGCCTATCGATAGATGGAAGCAGTAAAAACAGCTATGATAACAATCTCTTACATCTCACATTTATTTCCAAGCTAAGAACATTGTTTTCGAAAGGAAAATGTATTTTAAAAGACTTAATCAAAGTGTGCACTTCGATGTGAATAATGCCCTTCGTTTCATCTTCTTTCTAGTTTACTGGAAAAAATATTTCTTCGTACTAAAAAAATCATGTTTTTTTTTTTTAGAAAGCAAAATATAAAAAAGGAAAGCGTTGCTACGCGGTTGGGAAAAAATGGAGATTTATCTACCGACGAGAACATGTCTCTACCATCCTTTCTGTCTTTCTTCGAATTTTTCAATCCATCTTCCAATCCTACAGCAGAAGTTTTTTCATCAGTGAGATTAGAATCACAAATAGGTTCGGTGGAGTCTTCTTGTTTGGTGTCTCCATCCACGAAATTTGCATGTTCTCGGCTAAAAACGACAGGACTTGATACAAAGAAGCTAAAAAATGGGTGACATGACCACCATAGACAAATTTTTAGTCTTCTAAGAAAGGAGAGGAAATACCGTTTGGCAATTCGTTTCCACCCAAAAAATTGTGTGGTTTTGCTAAGAAAAGAGCAATGGCTGGATAGTAAATTGCTATTTTTATTGAAAACAATTATAATTTGCTGAGGTGATGAGACTGTAACGCTCTAAACTGGGATTGCACTCGGAAAAATGGCCAAAGCCAAGAAATAATACCTCAAACTCATCTCTGGACACTCGATGTTCCACATACCCTTGAGGCAGTTGTTTTGGCTTATTCAAAGCATAAATGCTATAAGTGCGATCGTTGTTGTTAGCCTTCAAGCCAAATCTCGGCTGAGGTCTTGAGACTGTGAGTGGATTACAACTTTCCGAAAAACCAGTGTTGGTAGAACCTGGACTAGTCTGTAGACTAGGACGCAACATTATTTTCTGATCGAAAAAATTGCTAATGACTCAATAAGGTGTGTTTGGCTGTTGCCTCTTGTGCTACAACCAATTGTGCATGTTTTGGAAGGGGAGGCAGAAGAAAAGCATAACAAAGAAAAATCGTGTGCCGACTACTCATCACACTTGTTCTTCTACACTTAGTTGTTTTTGAAAAGTTGGTTGTAGAAGTGAGAGATTGTCAGAGATTCACACCCTCTTTAATCACGGCTAACTGAAACTACAGAGTCTGAAGATGTTGCTGACTGCGAACGTCAGGGTGACCACATCAAAATGTGAAGAAGCGGATATGAAGAAGTAAAAACTGGGAAAAATCGAGCCTTTCGAGAGAAAAGGCAATGTAGCCTAAAGAAGAATTTTTCTAACTTGGCAATGATGAGAGAAAGCAAGTCTTTATCCTAAATTCAGCTAAACTGTTGTTTGGATCCGATTGATCACTAAATTGTCAAATGGGTGAGTTGGAGAAAGGTTATATGCAAAATAGAAGAGGATCAATAAGACAAATGGGAAAATGCCTCTTTTCCCATTTAGAATATTTGGAAGAGCAAAGCGCATCAGAAAAAAACATTTTTCTCTGTTCTCAAAGGGGAAAATGGTGAAAAACCGATCTTTTTATTAATGACACAGGTTGTTGACAAATTGAGGTCATTCAAGGCTTTTACCACTGGAGAAATGGGACATATGGGTTGCTGCTTGCTGTAGGCTGGAAAACACAGACTCAAATATGTGCTTAGAGGGCCCAATCACGAAAAAAGTAGATACAAAATTGGTAAAAGCTTTTTTGTTTTGTAAACTTATTCTTGCTTGCTCTCATTGACATAAAAATATAAGAGAAGAAAAGCTAGGCCATATCAGGCTGATGTAAAGCTAAAAATCTTTTTTTCTTTAGATGGTGGCTGTTTGCGTACTGTCTACGAGACCATTGACAACGAGACCCTCTTTTGGCCTACCTATAAGAGTCTTAATTTAAAAAATTCATTGCATTAGCTTTAAAAAAAAACCTTTTTACCCCAATTTATCGATTATTTTGATTTTTTATATGTGTAGAGAAACGAGCGACTCGTTTTGTTCACCGTAAAATATATTCTTGGGCTATTCGCCTCACTCTTCGCCTAGCTCTGCAACAACATAAAAGTAAGAGAGGCACAAGCGAATTTAGTCAGTTTTCTGATCTATTGAAAATGAAATCTTTATGGTGCAACACGCTTTGGCTTATTTTGCTCGCCCTATTTATTGCTGACTTGAACATAGTTTCGTCTGAAAAAGTGCTTAAGAAAACAACTGCAATTGGGCGGTCTAAAGGTAGGTGAAACAAAATAATTTCATATTCCAGCGCTGAGGCCTTCTTCCAAGCTACCAAAAGGCCAAAATAAATGTAGTAAGTAGGGTAGTAATGAAAATCTTTAATACTCGCAACTAAGTTTTAGTGATGTTAAGAAGGTTGCACTCTACTGCATCATCTTTCTGAAAATTTACCCACAAGTTACCCAAGCAAAAACTTTTTTGCAAGGTTACCCAGGTTATGATCAAGGAACCGAGAAACGGGTACAGCCAAACTACCCCCACCCTGTTAAAAAGGTTCAAATTGTCGTAAGTTTTGTGAATAACGCTTAAAAACTAGGCTTGTTATTTTTCATTTGGGGACCCTCTAATAAGCGGACTCCCTAGAGAAGGGTTGAAAAATAAGAGGGCATGCCTGCTTAATAGAGTAAATACGGTAATTTATTCTTTTAAAAACGAAGTTATTCAGGGGGAGCCCATGTTTACGAAATGAAAGATGGAAAAGTTAATATTTATCAGCAAAGACTGAATAAGAAGTTGGAGTCAAAGAAGTTACAAAAGTTGCTCAAAATTCAGAGTAGCAAAGACACGCCTTTCTATAAAACAGTTAATGAGCAACTAGGAGTACCAATCGATCATTCAGAACAGCTGCAAGGTCTCCAAAAACTTAGTATGCATGACGAAGCTGGCTCTGAAGTCAGGCCTAGCTATGATGGAAGTTTTCACCAGTCACCTATGGACAATAGTGGGCCAACACCTATGGACTACGAGGAACCTGCCATACCTATGGACACTGATGAGTATCATCACGATGGTGGAAATCCTTATCAACGATATGGACATCATGAATATGAATTCTCTCCGATTAGACCCCAAACTCCTCCTGCCCAAATTAGACGCGTACAGAAGCTTTATCAGGATGAACATGGTTACATCTCTAAACACAACGATGCACGATACGTATATAGAAATGGAGAAACGACTGCTGGGGAAGAGAAGCAGAAGCGTAAAAAGGCAAGAGTATATTGAATGTTGCAATAAGTAAAATGTTAGACAAATTAAATGGGTGAAACAATTCAATGAGTGGGATTTTAATCCTTACCGTTTTATAAATGCTGTTTCCACTCTACTTGTTTCTAATGACTTCTTGCTCTACCATTGTTGAAGTATTTGACAATAAAAATTTATTCACCGAATTTTGTTATTTTCAGATGAAAAAAGTAGAATCTGACTCTACTGTATTATATACCCGAGATTATACATCTCTAACTCTTAAGCCCCGTTGATTCCTTAAGTAGCCGACGGGTATAATAAAGTAGTACTATCAATCGAAAAAAAACCCAACCATACGATTTTTCCATGACGCTGGCGTTGCTGACATGAACTGGCTAAACAACAAAAAAAAAGACGGTATTAATAGATACACAGCGAAGAACAGTCAGCCATGTACTTTGGTGCGCAAATGTCGCGTAACCTTTTAACCAGCTATTAAATGCTTTATTCTGAATTTCTACTTGAGCAACCAGGTTTTCTCCATCAGTATTGCCAACTTTTTCCCACCACTCGACAACTTTCTGAATTTTTCGCTCTGAGGAATCCGCTGACACAGCCGCCAACAATTTTTTGAGTCAATTTTGCTGGTCTAATAATTTTACTAGTTTACTAGCCTTCAAACATGTTCTTATTAACCTTTTTCCCTTAGTCAGATTGAGTAGTTGCCCACCAGCAGCCAAGTATTGAAGTATCATTATCACTGAAAAGCAGGTCATCTGCCTGCCTATCTGCACAGCTACAGCTGCTCTTGAGGCTATGCCGCCTCTTTCTTCTCTATCATTTTTTTTTGTTTGTTTTTATCATTGCCTTTGTTTAAAAATCTCTTTTATAAAGTTCGTAGAGTCTATTTATTCAATTCGGGCAATATTTTTAGATAAGAGTATTGAAAAAAAACCTTGTACGAAACCCCAACTGAGCATTTCTTTCTATCTTTGCTTGAAAACTGGTTTAGACCGCTCAGAAAACAACGCAAGCCGATCTGATTCAAAAGATGATATCGATTGTTGCCATACAAGGAAATTCATAGTACTGTGTACCCTGAAAAATCCGTATGCCTTGACACACCAAATCGACCATTTTCTACACAACGGCTTTACACAATCGTGATCATTACTCTGTTACGCTTCAGGACATTGAACAAAGGGCACACTATATACGGACTCGACTGCATACCTTTTGATGGCTTTCCTTGAATGTATGAGTACTTTTTAACGATAAGGTGTTGTTGAAGACTGCTGGTGTCGAGAAACTAAATTATGGAATGGGATCTTCTTGTTTGTAATGAAAGGCATTTCTAGGGTGTTTACAAAAAAAGTTGCGGAATACTTCCTTTTGAAAAATTGAGTTCGCTACCCTGATGAATTCCTCCACGCTTTGTTCGCAAGCCTTTTTTCCATCCTCTGTTTTTTTGCTATGGTTGCACGTCTTCTCTGTTAAAAAACCTTAAATTACAGGTATACTGCGTTGGATGTTGGAGACCAGCAGAGAATTGTGGTGCTGAGAAACAGAGCATGAGCTGCTGCCTTTTCGTCTGAATTCATTTCTCCACCTATTCCATATTAATAAACCATTCTTTTAATTTTAAAGGCAAGATTTTTAAACTATATGGACTAAACTCGCTTGAAAACAACAACTAGACACTTTGTATCTCAATAAGATAGGCCAAAAAGTTTTCTTCCAATACTGATATTGACTGGTGTAGAGCAGGTTGACTTTGCGTCAATCGATGCAGCAGCCATTAGCAATGACGTAAACAACAATTAATCCCATTTCCCCTTCACTAGCTAGCTCAAACTGAATGGAAAAAACAAATGTGATCTTGAGAAAGGCTATGAAATCGGCAGCAGCTATTCGAGAACATAAAAGTTTTTTTGCAATAATTTGTAGAAGGGATAAACACCGGCTGATATAAGCCATGGTGAAGTGGTTAAACCATGTGTCATCTTGAAAAAGGGAAAAGATCATTAGCCTCGGTCTGACATTACGGTCAGTCCCTTCTTTGGTTCTCCAACGAGAGATTCTTCAACTCGTGGGAGCTGAGGGAAAAGACGAGGAGAAAGGTTATTGGCTGTACACTATTTTGGAGAGGGGTAGTTGCAAGGGTACATTATTTTAGTGGGTAGATGATCCTATTTTTAAGGGGTCAATGGGGGGGGGGTAGTTAGGAGCTATTGGTTAGCAGTGTAAATTAAAAAAGCCCATCGAGCCGTCTAAAAAGAAACTTTTTAGCCAGATCATCATGGTGAGACTGACGCCCCTCGGCTCAGAATTCGAGTCTGTGATTGCAGCTGTTGTTCTTTTCTTGACTGGTGGAGTGATGAGTTTCATATGCTGTTTTGCAGTCACCCACATCTACTTGTGCTACAAACGCAGGATTACCAGGAAAAGGCGTCGGCATGAGCGAAATGAGAGCAGGGACGACAACTCTTACGCCATTCTCGAGGATGAATATCCGCCAGAAGTGGTGGTCATCCAAAAGCCTAAGAAAGTTGGCAAGGAAAACACTGCGGAGAAAGGCAAGCACTCCTCTCACACTACCCATAATGGTAAAGCCAGCAGAGAAGAGGTGCTATCCTCATCTTCTACAGAGTCAACGAACACTACCGGGTGAGGCAAAAGTTTCCGAACACTTTTAACATCTGATTTCTGATTATGATATGTGCTTACCCACGATAAGCCGTAATCTTTCGTCAGCCCACCAAGGGTGACGCGTTATCGAAGTTCGACTGCACCACCATTAGATGTAATGGTCAGGAACTTTTGTCTCACCCGGTAATTGCAGTTTTGAAGTTTTTTAAATACCAGCTTGATCCTTCCTACAGTTTTAAAATTTATTCAAAACCACACAAACTTTGCGAACTACCTAATATTTTGGAATGCCTGAAAATTAATGCTTTAACTTTTGCTCCATGTATTATTTCTACTTTGCATACGAAATGAAATATATTTTATTTGATTTGTACACACTTGTCTGGTATTTTTTCTTTGGTCGACGAGTTATGTTTCTCACACATTCACTGGACCTCGCGACCATTCAATGTCATTAGGTTATTAGTGTCCATAAATTATATTTTGAAAACATTTATCTTAAGATAGTCATTTTCGCAGTATGTACCATTACATTTATATTACAGAATGAACAAAAAACAGGAAAAAAATATTCTTAGTTTGCACAATGCACTACATGTTTCGTAAAAAACCCATTGCAGTCAAACCTCGCTATAGACGAACTCCACCATAGAAACAACATCCCCCCCCCCCCCAATTTAGTGACACCCTAGGGAAGTGTCTAGAAGTGAGGTTTGACTGTAGAAACACCAGCAAAACTTTTTTAACCAATAAAAAATGATTTTCAATGCAAGAAAAAGCAATTCAATCTAAAATGACCCCATGATTCAGAATCGTGTTCCTGTAATTGTGGTTTTGACCCACTTTTTCAGACGACTCTCAGGCAGGTAACTGAGACAATAAGCTACAATTCGGATGGTAACTTGCTTGTGAGTCGTCTGAAAAAACTGGGTCAAAAACATATTTGCCATTTCTCACTTTTTAATCATTGATATTTAAAAAAGGAGTCTGTCTGTAAATTAAGAATAAGCAAGTGTTGGATCTAAAAGTTACCAGTACAGTAAATTAAAATTGACAAGACTATATCCTTTAAATAACTGAACTATTGGTGCCAACAGAAGCTGCCAATTGGCGCTCCCGCAAGGCCAAAGTGCTGGCCAATAATCTAGTTCTTTGGGTTTCAGCCAACAGACTGGAATTCAGCATATGGGTTTCACTAGCTGTTGTGCAATAACTGCCTATTCCTGCTGGAGCTGCTCCAAAAGCAGAGAGGACTGGAGAAGAGTTCATTACTGAATTACTAGCCAGTTGCTTTTGCTGCTGTTGTTGCTGGAATTGGAGTTGAGACAGCAGTGGATGGTTCTGGATGAGGAGAGAGGAGAGAAAACTAGTCAGATTGTGGGTGTTGTTAGCTCCAATTGGCTCATTCGCAGTAGCTAGTTGCAGAGAATCTGAGAGTGTACTGGACGCATGGTTGACAGCAGATGGGTTGCTAGTCAACGGCAATAGGCTGGGCGAGTTATTGGTTATATCTGCAAATGCTTTTTCCGTTATTTGTCACATAAACTTTGGCACTTACTGGTTGTCGTCGAAGTAGACAAAATCGACGGTGTAGTTGGTGAAAAAGGCAGGGCTCCCACAAAAGCAGATGAAGAAGAGCTTGGTGAAGTGGACTGTATGGATCCATTCAAAAAATTAGAGTTTACCAGACCGGCTGGTTGTTGAGGTGGACTAAATGAGGAGGGTAATTGCTGCTGGATGGATGTAGTCTTGTTGTAGGCAGCTCCAGCATGGTGTTTAGCTAAAGCCAGCATCTCATTTTGTCGCTCCATTTCCAATTTATAATCCTTCAATTGAGCCTGCATGAGCGATATATACTCCACTGCCCGTTTAAGGATGAGTGCTCTGGAAGACTGAAAACAAAATAGTTCTTGACTATACTGGAGTATAGCCCCTCCCCCAAAACTTAATCTCCTAATTTGAATTTCGTATAAAATTTTTTCATTTTTTGATTCTTCTGGGAAAAACTAGTGCTCGCGGATCATTCCATTAGCGAGTATGAGCATGCTCCTTTAAGACCTTAAAAAATTTAAGGGGTGATGTTCTGGCTCTCTCCTTTGCCGTTAAGTCTGGTATTTCTGCAATCCATTTATGCAAGTTTTTCGCCTTTTTACCATGTTTTTCTCATTGGTATATATATGGAAAAAAGGCTTTAAATGCATTTATTTCTTATTGTATAAAAATAAGAAACCAGTCTAACACCACTTTGAAATCTTTTCTCGCTTTCCTTTTTCAAGGCGACAAGCCAAACAAAGCTCAAAGTATAGAAAAGACAAGTGCATCACGTGAATTTCGGCCAGCCACTCACGAAACAAAATGAGGAGAAGAAATTCGACCCGTGTCTCTGAATTGATCAGCTCACTCCTCGCTGTGTCAGAGAAGACAGGGCAAACAGCCAGCCAATGGACAACGTGTGCCCGTCTAAAGAACAGACCAAAGAATGGGTGCACTGTCAAGTTGCCATTGTACCAAGCAGCAGCCTCTTTTACAAATATTAAATTGGGAACAGGCAAAGCTGCGAGAAATCATCAAGTGACAGACTACGAAAACGCAGACAGCACAAATGTTTGTTCAAGTGGATTAGAATAACGTCACAACATTTTTAAAGAGTTTTATTTACCCTCAACTCTTAATACAGTGAACCGCTTTCCTCCCCTAGTACAAAAACTCTCTGAGATTGACTCATTTTACAAAATGATTATTGGTGACTTCTGATACCTAACAATTTACGAAACAAACTTCAAATGCCCTAAATTCTCACCTTCTTGCAAATATCCTTAAGAGTTCTGAGGTACATGGCTAGTTAGCCACACTTTTTAATTTTTTCTTAAGTTTTAAGAAAAAATTTGTAGTCTATAAAATTTGTTATATTCTGAGGCTCCCAATAAACAAAAAGACTTTAGAAATCCAAATTTGAAAAGAGAATTTAAAAAAAAGTCTTGGTTACTTATATCGAATTGGTAAGTTTCTTTAGGATTTTTGTTAAAACTTAAAAAAAAGGAAATGTGTGGGCGAACCAGCCATTCCCCTCTCGAATTCCTCATACAAGAAGTTTCAATGAATATGGAATCAGCTTGACCCTTTGCCTTCTAAAAGCCAAAAGTTTTGAAGTCGTGGCTCAGGACTTTAACCGTCAACTAAAGAGCACTCGTCTACTAAGATATAAAGAAGATGTGATCTCACTTGATAGTCTCTGCTATTAAACTTTTTAGCAAGTAATCACACGCATACGCCATTTAATTATCACTTATAACTTTTCCATTTGAAAAGGTGTAGGGAAGAGACATGTGATGATTATGTTGCTGAAAATGGGGCGAATTTCCACCCAATTTTTTTGTTTTCCAGCCACTGTTGTTTATTTGCAGCCCGATTTTTCAGCCAATCACACCCATTAATTGCATCATGTTGAGAAAACCACCACTTAACAGACTGATAGAAAGTTGTGGAGAAGAGATGCACGATAAATCATGTGAGTATGGAATGAACAAAAAAGTGTAAAAATTATTTTTGTGTAAAATCCCTCAACTTGCTCTTGTATGAGTGTATAAAGCCTACCTTTTCACCCTCGAGCAGTGGAATGGAGTTTTTGAGTGCCATGAAGTGGTCTTTGATGTGGTCCCGACGACGGCGCTCTAATTCATTGTGGTGTGCTCGACGATCGTCGTCGACAAGCTCAGAGGGAGAGCCACTTAGACTCTTTTTGGAGTTCATTTCGTCTTCTTCATCCTATAATTTTTTTTGTTACGCATGCTGCAAACCACATGCTGATTTTACTGGATTATAACCACCGCCCAACCCCCAAAATGATACACATTTCCACAAACATCACACCCCAAACGCCTACTCAGGTAAATTTTTATAGGGTAGAATGGCTGTATTGGGTAGGGATGGGTATTGAGTAGGTTGGCAAAAAGGGAAAAGGGTAGCATTCCGTCTTTTTGGGAGGGGGCGTATAATGCAGTTCAATTTATTGTGATTGTGGCTCTATTTCATGACTATAGTTACTTCTAGTCTATTTACAGTTCCATAGAAACAACATTAATCTTTTTTGAACTTTTATTCCCTAACCGGAAAAATTTTCCCAGACTTTTCACAAACTGAGGAACAAAGAACAGCGATACAGACCAAAAATAACAAGCAGACAAAAAACAGGCGTTTTAGTCTTGAGAGACCTACCAAAGTCTTAGCAGAAAAAGTTTTTTCTGCTTGAGATCCTTTTTGTCTTTTTAAAATAAAGCACACAACCTCTTTGCAGTTTAATAATTCATGGGAATGCGTTCCACAAAGAAGTGCCAAAAATATATACTTTAGAAATGGGAGAGAAAAAATGTGATGCCATTTTGGTGGCTGACCAATAACTCGTAACTTACTAACTTGTGAACTCGTAAAGTTACAGACTCAAAGACGGGTATTTTTCGGCTAGGGGTGTTAAAATAGCTTAGTGGCGGGTAAGACATGGTTTTCACTGCGTTCACATTTTGGGAGGGCGGGGGGAGGTGGTGATGTATTGAATTTGTAGCTGACTAGTTGCTCAACTTCTTTTCTCAACTTCATACAGTGGCAATGAACCAAAATTTTACGAAAACATTTCAAAATATATGGTGGAGTGGCACTCCCTGTGGTAAACAAAGCCTAAGCCTAAGGTGGTAAAGACACTCACGTCACTAAACACGTCATTGTCATCACTGTTAAGGATGCTGACCAGCCCGTTGCAAACATTAGCTCCAGATCTTCTTTTTTGCCTTATGTACTTTCGTTTGCGGTACACTCCTGAGCTACCATCTCTAGATAGACGATGACTGCTGGTGGCGCTCATCAAGCTAGGTATAGTGCTGGCTGCTGCCATAACTTGACAAGAAGTAGGTGTGGTGGGCGTCATTTCCCACTAACAATAATAGCTCCAATTAATGAACTTGTTGTGCCAGACAAATGCAGAAATACCGCTTAGCAAGGCTAGAAAACGTGTGAGAAAACTTTGTTGGTTGGTAGCAAAAACGACACAGACCAAACAGGTATAAACCAAATAAATAAGTGAGCACCAGGAATTTTGCAAAGAATACAGGGCTGTATCCAGAGCAATATATTTCACACGCACTTCTACTGATTATTTGCATTATTTTTCATAAAATTACCCCTTTTAATCATTTTTAGCACAAGAAATGATCATAAACAACGTTTAGCGTAATTTTTTGCCCTAAATTCTTAGTTGCCTATTTTAATACTCTAAAAACGGTTTTTTTTTGAGGGGGTATGATACAGTAGTACCCAGCTTCTTAGAAATGCTTAGGGAGCTTAAAAGAACAAAAGGCTAAGACCCATTTGTGACTAGAACCCACTATTGGCTTGCAACATAATTTTTTGCAAAATGTTTGTATCGATTTTTTTATCGATTGCACTTGTTTCTTACTGCAAAATTTTCTCTTGAATCTATGCATACGGAAGAAAATTTTCAGCTTTCAAACATGGACAAAAAGACGATCTCCAGAACATGCTCATCTATGAGCTTAACAAGGGGTTTAAAGCAGCTGTTGCCACCAGAAATATGTGTTGTGTGCATGCACGCACAAGATTCAATAGTGGAAGTTAAAGATCTAGTATGGTTTGCTTAGTACATGAAAGCTGATTTCCAGCTTATAGAAACACTGGACGACGGACGGAATTCCGAGATTGAATTAAGATAAAATAGTCTCCAGCGTTCGCCCTACTCTGTGGACCTGTGGCAGGGCCTGGCATTGGCTCGGGAATTTCTCCGCAACCAAAATTGTGTTGCAAGCCGAAACTAAAAAAGGTATTACAACTGACTTTTCACTCACAAAAATGATCCAAAAGGAGGGGAGGGGGAGTATGGGTTGTAGAATGGTGGTTAAAGGTGGTGGTTGACTATACTAGTACTTGCAAAGGGATTTTTTTGAATTTACTAGATTATAAACACCACCTTGGAACGCCTCTGTAAACAACAATATAGACATGTGGTCGCTGCAACTGCAACTCTAAGATCACTGCCAGTGTGTATTTCCACCACCTAAAAGGGGCGGTTCTTTTGCTGATGCCAGCTTATTTTAGACTGGGTGGAGAGGCGGACCTCTGCACACCATGCAAGACATGTGGAAGCAGTGTGCTGCTGCACTTAGAATTCGCATACTTTGCTCCCTCTTTTTCATTAAAATAGCAAAGATAAAGGAGAAACTGACAGGAGGAAACAGCAAATAAATTGTAAAAGCATAGAATAACTCATCTCAGAGAATAAAAAATGGATAAAAAGTTTTATTTACAACTTTGCAACTCCACCAGGCCACTTAGACCAAAAGCATTTAGTAAAATAAATTTTATATCGAGGTGTTTATGAAAACAAGCAGAAATTACTGCCTGAAGTAGCTTTCTTGACAAAAATAGTATATATGTCAGGTATGGTGCTCGCAGAGGCATGGATGCTTGGGACTTAGAGATGCGCCTACACACTTACCTGCCATATGAACGCCTGCTACACTCCCAGGAAAGAATGCATCTAGAGGCTCTTTTTTGCCATTGTCCAGTTTTCTAATTATAGGGCACCCCAAGGGAGGGGACGCTGTTAAAAAAAATAATAGCCCATGGGCCATACATACAGTAAAAGTGTGTATGAGGTGATATTAGTCACTTTTACAAAGACTGTCTTGAGAAGTGTCGATTTGCTCAACAAATCAATTGAGCGGAGGCGACAATGCAAAAAGAAAATAGACAAAAACAAATCCTAAAACAACAAATTGTTTTGAGCATGTGAAAGGGTCAATTCTATTCCATGAAAGAAACTTTGTCCCCACAAAAAGAGGAGACCAGCAAAAAGAAGGAAAGACATAGAAAAAACAATTTCAAAGCAAAAAGTAGATAAAGACAGCAACATTTGCAGCGAACACAAACCAACTCAAATCCACCCAACTCAATAAACTCCAAAGAACGTTTTCCCAAGATGCTCAAATTTATTGTGCTATGGTTGCACCTTGATTGCTTTCTACTAGTCTGGATGGATGGTAGAAAGTGCGGTAACGGCGCAACCTACTGCCATAAAAACACCTCAGAGAAATTATTAGAAAAGGAGGTAAAACATGGTATATTTGGTGTCTAGGGTTTGCCTTGGTGTCCATGTAAAAAATGTATTCTGGTCCGTTTTTTCCAGTTTTTACGCTAAATAACATGTTTATGCATTCAAAACGCTGATAAAATACTTTTTCCGGCATTTTTGAGCGAAAATCGTATAATACAGTCCTGCACTCCTTCTCTCCAAGCAAGTAAGCAGCTGTTCTTTGTTTTGCACGGCCATTGACAGACCCTGCTGAAGGCAGGAATGCAGAGTTCAGTGCTGCTGTTCACGTGCTCTGCACATGTTTATTATTTTTCTCTCTGTTGAACGCACACACAAACTTGAAAAGAGACTACAGCCAACTCTCGATAGTGCATACACCCTTGAAACTAGCCTTAGGAGAAGCTTTGGAACTAGCCCTACCCTGCATAGAAAGTCACGTGAAAACAGTCAAACCAGACATCATTTGGCCCTAGGGGTAAAAGCAAGACTGGGAAGTGGGGCACAAATGGACGGACCCAGCGGGACAACTTTTTTGGTGGACCATCTGGGTGTATGTTGTGAGGTGGTTCAACTGTTCTTCCTTTAATTAGACACTAAGCAAGAATGGCTCGACTTCTAACTACCTACCAGGGCTGCAGTCAGGCGGTTTTGGGGGTTTTCAACAGTCTGTTTTCTCTTTGTGGTTTTTAATTTAAAAACAGGCTTCAGCTCTGCTGCACAATTACCTTTTGCTGTACACGAGAAAGTCACGTGAAAGCAGTCAAAGCAGACAGCTTGAACGGGAATAGCACTCTGTAGACAACTAGCAATAGATAGACAAAAATCCAAAACACACCGATAACACGTAACCATTTATTAGGCGCTGAGGTACACAAAAATAAACAAGGATCGGATGCTAAACCGACCAATCAAAAAACAAAGCTAAAACTATGGGGAAAACCTTGCAGAGGAACACAATTTAAACTATTTAATTCCGTACACACTCATTTGGCCGCAATCCATTTTTTGAACAATTTTCTATGTCTTGTAAAAGCCACTTCTTTTGAAAAACATCTAGCAGCTTCAAAGATTTGGCAAACATAGAGCAAAAACTTTAAACCAAATAAAACAGCTGGGATAATCAAGTTTAAAATGAGGTGAATGACTAATTGGAGGGGGGAAACTGCCTCCAGCCATATACAATATAACAGTGGTGTTTGGATGGTGTGAATTCAATTGTTTATGGACTGCTGTGTCGATGAGCAAACATAACATGTTGTTGCCAAGTAGTTTGCAGAGTTGTCGTGTCAAAGAATGGACATACAGTTTACATTTGACGGATAGTAGGCGGGTTAGCCGTGAGATAGAGGGAGGGATTGGTCTGTCTATGAGTGGTTCGTCTATAAGTGGTCCGTTAGAATGTGTTACTAGTTTTTCTAGAAGTTACCAAAAAGAGGTAACTTTTTCAAAAAAAAAAATCAAGGTTTTAACATCTCTGTTAGGAAATGCGGAAACATTGGAGGCTACAAGCCTGCCTCATACCAATAAAGTCGAAAGAATGTAGCGTGCACTTATATAAACGCAGAAGGTTTAGAGCCGTACTGCGAGACATCATTTGTTTGCCTATTTGTAAGAATTTTGGTGGAGGAACCATGTCAGAGAAAAAGATACATTTGAAGAATTACCAAAGAGAATCGCCTTTGTTGTATCTTCCTAATATTCATCATAATTGCTATTATTGGGTTAGTGCATAATTAACGTCGGTTTTTTACCAAAAAGTGTGTTTGTGGCATTGTGTTTTTAACCTATGTTCTGCTGGTGTCTTCTAGGCATATTATATACCAAATGTAGCCTATATTCTAAGCTACATTTTGATATATAACATGCCCGAAAGACACCAACAGAACATAGGACAAAATCACAATGCCACAAACACATTTTTTGCTAAAAAACCGACGTTAATTATTCACCAACCAAATATAATCTTTTATATAAGCAATAAAATAGCTAAAAAGTGCTTTAACATAATATTCGGATGTGGTCCAGATAAGCCATAGGAAGCATATATTCCTTTTTATCACAAAACACTAGAATAAATATAAATATTTGTAACAGTAACATATGTCTGCTGCATTCAATTTTGTAATGAAGACAATCTCAAAAATGCAGCTAAATCCATGTCCTTATACAATTCTCTAAAGCTGGTCTTCAAATTATATAAAATTTTTTTTAAAGGATCTCCAAATTCCACACAATTAGCGGTATTAAAGGGAGTGAATGGCTCTTCAATGTTGATGGGTGCTTTTTCAACCTGAAAAAAAGTTCAACACATTCATTTTCTTCTGTTCTCATCTTTAAACATTTATTAGTTTATTTCCTCTAATAATACCTCTCATTCTACTTCTTTGTTTCTTTTAGTTAGACAGAAAAAACTCAAATATCGACACAAAATTTTTCGATTTTTTGGGGGATTGTAAAATAAGGCCTCAGGGCATTTATTAGAGAAAATACGGTGTGCACAGGTTGGGTTGATTTTTACTTACAATTTTTTGTCATATTTTGTTTAACATGACTTGCCATAACTTTTTGAAAGTGCTGTGCTTTTGGCACCACTATAGCTCATTTTTGACATTGTAATTTTAAAGAAAAGTATATTTTGTTCATTTTTATATAAAATAGCAAAAAGTTGGCTTTCGAATGAGCCATAGATATCCGAAGAAGACAGCAATTACAGAAATAGATAAGGAAAATAAATTTGCGAGTAAAGACCATCGTGTACCATGTGTCCCAATATTACGGAACGGATTTTTTATGACGTTTTTCTCGGTATTTTGATGAATCAAAATCAAGGGGCGAGAATATCGCAAAATGTTGAAAAAACAGGTGTTGCCATGGGACCAAAATAAAAAAGTTATATAGCATTTGAAAGAGGATAAAAAAGAGTACAGAATGATGTACTAGGCATCAAATTTTATTTGTAAAAATACCGACAAAAACGTCACAAAAAAATCCGTTTCGTAATTTTGGGACACACGGTATTTCAAAAAGTTTTTTTTTGACTTACAATATTAAAAACTGGTTCTTCTTCAATTGTTACTCTTCCCTTAGCAAAACTAAACAAAAATACTTGTATTAAATGTGCCATCTACTTTAACAAACATACTCAAACACATAACCATAATAGTACAGGAAACCAAGCAGGAGATCACTGAGTGAATGTTTCTTACCACTAGCTTTAGAATTGCCTGCTTTTGCCTTTTCAAAGAACTTTGGATCACAAACATTTGCACCATACGCATGAACTGACTTATCCTCGAGAAATGGCAAAACATTAGGCTGAGTGCCAGATTGCAAGTAGTGAATCACCTAAAAGTTGCCAGATAGCAGAGAAGTCAAGCAAAATTAACTTCTTACAAACACTCACCATTAATACCCAAGAAAAGGTCGAAAGGGATTTGTTCTTGGCACTGTTTATGTCACGGCTTTTGGCCCATGCTTTGACTACTGAGACCAGAGGAGCTACACGATCATCGTCTATGAAAAGTGCAATTAATATAAGCAATCTCTTATTTTATGCTTCCAATAATGAGCTATCATTGATGTTGGATTAGATTTGCAAACCTTAAATAATCTGACTTCCCATGGGACTGAGCCTTAGGAGCTGGATTATTGAAAGTGTAGCTAACTTACACTTAGCATAAAGAGAAAGTAAATGAGCGTTGCGCACTGCCGAAGACATGTCCATACTTATCTGCACAGGTATGTTACAATTCTCTCGATCATATGTCATTCTGTAAAAGAGTTTCTCTATAAGGCAACCATGTCTTTCTATATAAAAAGAAGTAAAATTACTCTAGAATGGGCACTTTAGCTTCTATCACTTCCAGGCTTCCCACATGTTGTTCGCTTTTCAACTTA
>BBSZ01006161.1:0-25971 GCA_000981365.1 Subanguina moxae | reverse complement strand
CCCAAGACCCCAGCCCTACCCAAAACCCCAACCCTGATGCCGGCACCAGGGGCTCGACCCTGATGCCGGCATCAGGGTGAAACAAAAATTCCAGCACACTCCGCTGACAAAAAGATTATAGTGGCGAATGCTGTAATGCGAAGAATATATACAAATTGAACAAGTTCAAAGTGCTGGGTTGAGAAGAAAGAGCAATGGTTAGAGCAGGCTTTTCTCTTTCGGAAATATTCTGTTTGATATTATTATTATTATTATTGTTATATTATTCATGTTATTTTTACTGATTGCATCTATTCTTAGTCTTTTTAGAGGAAGCTGGCCGAGTAGTTCGAAATTGGACTAAAACCGGGAATGCACAAGGATGTGGAAGGAATACTCGTCCTTTGGATCAAGAAAGTGAGGAGCCGGAATCTTCCAACCAGTGGTGAATTGAATTTTAAGTGCTATGTTGTTGTTGATTGTTCGGTATAAATTTTACTGTTGTTATTGTGACTCGTAAACGATTTATGACTTTCAGTATAAAGGCACTTCAAATGATTTTATTCCAAAAACTCTTGATATAAGAGCACAAACTGTCAGTCCCGGTGCTTTTACATCGAGAGTCAACTGTATACGGTAACTAGAAAATATTTAGAAAAAATAGACAGAAAATAGAAGGCAAACCAGTGGAAAAAGTCTAAAATATTCAGTCAAAACAATAAAAAATCCTTATAAAATGAAAATTTGAAAAGCCTTTATTGCCACTGAAAGCTGACAATTTTTCAGTTTTCATTAGTTGCGCTTTTGGCAAACCTTTTAAATACCCTCGTTCAATTAATTGGTAATCAAGTTTAGTTGAGAGGAAAATAAATGAGAAAGGCAAAGCAGCTTGTTAGATGTAGCCAGAAATGCACACATACCTCAGCTGCCCAAAGCAATAAAATAATAAGGTAAAATTAGGCGTCTCCACCTCAACGACACATATTTGTGGAAGAGGTAGGTCTACTACTCATTCTCAGTCTCCACCCATATTTATGTAAGAATGTCACCCAGGAAGCAAAAAAAAAGAAGTAAAGGCCTAAAGAAAAGTCCCACCTTGTACAAAATTGAGTACAAAATGAGGAGTAAATATATTCATAGATTTCTCTGT
The DNA here is from genome assembly GCA_000981365.1 of Subanguina moxae. NCBI lineage: Eukaryota > Metazoa > Nematoda > Chromadorea > Rhabditida > Anguinidae > Subanguina > Subanguina moxae. Next base: position 24,842 of record BBSZ01006161.1, on the reverse strand, counting down.
TTATCTTGTTGAAGTTGTAAAGCTTATTTTCGATTGTACTTTGTGTAACTCATCCATTTTACATTATAGGATAGCCAAGTTCCATTCGTAGTAAAAGAAACCGAAGTTAACAATTGCTCTGAAAAAAAGTAATAAATACTTGAGTTTTTTAGTGTTTTTTATTGAAAGCATCAAAGTAATTTGGCGCAAATCAATGCTTTCAAAACTCATACTTTGCCTCACACTATTACCAATTTGTTGTTCTCTTCCATTTTACGGTGTACTGCCACATGTTTGACGCTACTAGGATATACCGCCCAGCGGAGGTCAAAAAATGAGCGCCTCCCTTTGCCCCCTTAAAAGGTTGATCGAAAAATAAGCGGCGCGGAGCGCGTATTAAGGAAATACGGTATACCATTGAGCCCATTTTCAACGTGGTACCTACTCACGGGAATTGACTCTAACAGTTTCTCTTGCAGTAGGTCTCAAACTAAGACTTTTAGTCAAGAAAACTCTTAGAATAGGAAATCGGATCAAATATCTAAGATATAATAACTTTATACAACCTGTATATATCAACAAAACAAACAAAAGTATTTGCTGTAGTGCTGGTTTACCCCGCAATTAGAATGCTAAATTAAGGACAAATAAAGCAGCAAGTGGACTTTATGCGTAGGAGCCAGAAGGTAATCACCTGCTCTAGTTGTACAGAGAAGGAGTGGCTTCAGGAGGCGCTGGCCAAATTGCTGACAATTGCTGGGCAACGCCTAATTAGAGCAAAACTTGTTGGGATGTCATTGGCCTGGAGCAGTCTTGTAGCTAACACACAGTTAATTCTATATGCGAAAGAAAGAAATTGTGGGTAATGGAATAACTAAGAAGTGTGTTTGTGTGTGTATGTAAAATATGTATGTAAAAAAGTTCTCGGAATGTCATTTTCTTGGTGAGATTGCTGTGTGTGGACTACGTCAAGCAGAATTAAGTTAAGACCTTCCAGTTTTCTCCCACACACATTTTCATGGCTGCTCATTTACTCAACCTGTTAGTGTGGATATGATTGTGCCCTGAAAGGTAGTTATTAAGACGACCTGAGACACTGCTGCCACTACCTTTTAGAAAGTAATTAAATTTTCCGGTATGCATATGGAGAATTGCTGACTTGATTATAGGGAAAGTAATTTAGAAATGCCTAAACCAATATTGAAAAATAGCGAATGGATTATGGTAGTCTGAGTTGTTGTAGGAATATATTGTTTTTTAGGATAAAAGATTATTATTTATCATACTTACCGTATAACCTCTATTAATCTTCCCCCCTCTCTCGTCATGACGGTCGGTGGTCAACCATTTTTTACGACTCAACCACCCGACAATTGGGTACCGACACCATATTCGAAAATGTAGCCCTGAATCTCGGATGTATTTTTGAGTATGTTTGAAAAAACCGGACACTACCCATTAATTACAATTTTAGGCAACATGAAACAATACGATCCTTTACTCCCAACCGCATTTAAATTTTCTTTTATTCAATGACATATAGGCAACAGAAGCATAAGTACAAGCACGTAAATTTATAAGCAGTCAGGCAGCATGTTCAAGGACACCCCTCCTAATTAAGTTTTCGCAATCTTGAAGAGGCAAAAAGTGCTAAAGTCGCATAGTTAAATAGATGTCAAACATCAGGTCTAAATTCAAGAACTAACCATAGAATTCTTTGTAAATACAACCGTCGTCCCATCACTTGTCTCAAATTCACCATAATCCTGAAGAGCGCGAACCTAAAAAAGTCAATAATAATGTATAAAGCAAAAAAAGCATGAAGAAGAAATAAAAACTCACATGAATCAAAAGTGTTTTCGGAGGATGGACGTGATTCAAAAGATTAATACCATTTTCACCAAACTTGTTCTGGAACTTGAAGATAGAATCTCTGAAAATCAAACAGTAAAAAAATACTATTTGGGGAAATCTTTAAAAACATTACGAATATGTGGCCAACCATGCCAGCTCTTCCTTTGAAAGATTTGCCTAAATTTTACAGGTGTTACTTTCCCAGCCAATCAAAAGCACTGACCTTGACGCTGTTTGCCAATAAACTTCCGCTCTTCCATCGTAAATGCTTGATCCTGTTTAATCGCTGAAAATAAATTTAATATTGATGAAACAAAATATTAACGTGAAGACGACCTCTTGTATGTAGGCACAACAGCACTGTTTAATTCGCTCAATAGCCGCCTGTCTTGCTCTGACCATGGTCATGGTTTTTGCTTCCTCCGAGGCAGTTCCAGCATTTATTGCCAGCCTAAATATTATTAATGTCATAATAAAAAATGAGCGGATAGAAAGCTACTGTTAAAAAAACTCACAAAGCTTTCATATTGGCGTCGTAAAGATCAGTTATTTGTTCAGCACATTTCTTCATTAGCGATTCATTGTATGGAGGAATGATGTCTGGATTGTTGTACAGTTCCCGAACCAATTCCAACGCCGTGTCGCCAATTGTCGCATTTGATGAGAAACTAGAACTCATTGTTCAAAGATCTAAAACTAAAGTAAAATTAAAAAAAAGAGATTAAAATTATTGAAAAAACAGCGTTGACAATTCGAATCGAGGAATTACGGATTACGAGGAATTACGTTTTTGAAAACAAGATTTGGCGCTTCTTTGGTAGCCCTCACTTAGATTTAAATGTTTGCTCTTTGATTTGTTTTTCAATAAATTTTTTTACAATGCAGAACTTTTATTCGTATAAAAAAATATGACGTTTTGTATATATTTTTACAATAATTTGTAGTCAAACTACATTCGGCTGGAGAATTAGGTTATCAACTTTAGGATTCACTCCATAAAAAAAATATCATACCATGACAAATAAAAGGAAATATCAAGGCGATATATACAACAATATGATAATCGAACCGTATTTTCTTTTTTTAAACATGTCCGAGCAGCAATAAGATGAAAGAAAACTCATAGACCAAAGAAAATTTAAGCAGCTCAAAACAACCAAATTTTTGACTATCGTAAAAAGTCTTCTATCCTTATCAATATAATTTGCTAACTATGCCTTTCAGGAGAGTAAACTTATGGCAGAGTTTCTGAAAAAAAAAAAAACTATTTCGTGGACAAAATAAAGTAACTAAATTAGAAAACTAAAAAGACTAAAAACAGCATGAAAAAACTTCTAGTTAAAAAGCATAAGTGAACAAATACTGACTCGATTTATGGAGATAGGAGTAAGGATAATATAAATAGTAATTCTTTACTCCACAACGAAACTAGAAAAAACAGAAAACAATAGAATAGAAAGCTTATTTTGGTTCAATAAGCCAGGTGTACCCCGCAAAATGGTGGTCAATCAACAGTAGTTTTGGTTTCATTCTCTTCGTCCTCCTCAAAAACTTCTTCTAGTTCTTCAGTAACATGACAATGATCCTCTTCTTCGGAGTGTAATTCTGAGGGGGATTCTTCTGAATCTTTTAAAGATGGTGGTTCACAGAAAGAGGTATATCGAGTGTATCGCTGATAGTATCTAAATACATTGCACTTTAGCTTGGAAGCTGTATTGAGACACGTTAAGAACAACTTTTCTTGCTGCTTGGCTAATAGCTTGACAGGCACTTTGGAGCGCTTCAACTGTCCATCCCACTCCAAGTCCACCAATCCACCTCGTATTGCAATGGTTTTCTTGACTCTGTTGGCGAAATCAATGGCACTTTCACCTTCCTTGAAATTTTTTACAGTTTTACTGACATTTCTCACTAGAAAAAGTATTAACCAGTTTCTCCATTGGTGGGAGATACCACACATGACAGATGATTGCCCAAGAAGTCATCATTTGCATCATATACCCTAGCCAACTTTGTTCACTAGAATTCCAAAAGGCATCTCCAAATCTCGAGTCATATTTCATTGCAATTGGGTATATTTTGGTCCCCACCTATGAATTTTTAAGTAAAAAAATTATAAAGAAATTTTTACGTTGAAAATTTTACCTCAAAAGAACCTTTTTTGAACATCATCACCGAGGTGTTGTTGATGCAAGTTCCCTCAGGAAAGACTAGAATAGGCAGTTTGTGTGGGTCTTGAACATGCTCGCGAAGACTGCAAAACAATTGTAAAATTTGTTGGCTAAGTAAAAAGTGTTGCTAAAGCCGCTGTCCCTCTCTAAACATAATAACTTCCTTTAATTACGGACTTAAGTTTTTAAATCTGCAATTCACTCTTAACACAGAACTAAAAATACAATTCACATTCATGGCCATATTTTTTATTCTAATGCCAATAACAAAGTTTGAGGTAGAAAATCTGCAAAAACTCAAGCGCTTTGTAACTCAAAAATGAAATAATAATGCAAACACTATATTTACATTCCATCAAACTTTTGATCAAGAGTATACGCGGAGGAAGAAATGACGACATCACAGAAATCTTCTAAGCGTCTTGTAGATATTAAATAACTCACACTGAGGTTACATGTGCACGGTCCCTAGCCTCACTTCGCTCAAACCAAATATGAGAACTCGCTCGACTCAAAGCTCTCTGGAGAAAACCAAGAACTGCATTGTGCTGTTGGCCAATTAAAGCATATATGTTGTCAGTGCTCAAAATCATTACATCGATTGGTGAAGTGTGATTGGCGACGCAAATTCCTGAACAAAATAGATTCAAAAATTACTAAACAAATGTTAACCAAAAAAACGAACCTCCATTTTTAGCCTTGTTCTCCTGATCATGGAAGTAGACTAGAGCGGAGACCGAGCGAGAAATTATTCTGCTACACATCAATATGCACTTCTTGTTCAGCCATCTTTTGACCCAGCTATTTGGTACCAGTCCAATCACTGCAGTCGATAACAACAGGAAGATCATTCCGATGGAGAAGAGAATGATGCGTAGTGGGAGTAGAAAGAAATATCGAAAGACGAAACCAGCACCCCACAGGAGAGTCAATTTCCAGCTTAAAAATTGTTAAAAATGAAAAGAAAAAAAAGTAAATTCAAGAAGAACTTACTTGACAAATTGGTAGAAAAAGATGCTTGTCCGAGTTAACATATTCCAGGAGGCTAATTGTTCGGCTTGGAAACGACTGGTCACTTCATCCTCAATAATGGCTTCCACACCTGCCTGAAAAAAATTACAGCTTTTGATTGGGCTGTATAAACATAGAATAAGTTTGAAAAAAATAGACCTTTATAAAATATAGAGAGTCTTTCATGACTTGCCAGCCTCTACTGTTCACCACTGTCGACTGTAAATAGTCATCTTCATCCAAGTGTATAGCAGTTTCCCGAACAATAATACCTTAATCAGGCCGTTGATAAAAAAGTAAGAAAAAGTTTCAGATGCTAACTTTGTCCAGAGCCATGTCTAACTCGAGCACTCGAAGCAGATCCAAGACCTGAAATTAGACAGAAAGGAGAATAGTAAAACCAGGTAAGTACTTGCAAAAGCTCACTAGCAGCACTTCCGTGGTAGTGCTTGCGAAAGCTCGAAACAGAACTTAGTGATCGAGCCATAAAAGGAGAGCCCGACTGAATGCCTGAGTCATTGTTTGTTTCTGAGTACAAAGAGCAGTATTCTCCGCGTTCAGGTAGCACAAAGTCAGCCTCATCTTCCGAGCAATCATCTCCTACATTGAACATGCGACTCTGTTTCCGGCTTAGTTGAGTCGTGCGAATTTCTCCAGCTCCCCACTAAAAACACAAAAAATAAACCAAGTAAAGGGTCTAAAAATAAATAAATTTAGAGCCTTTACCCTCCATACGTCGCTTACCTTGATATTCCATGGGGCAAAGACAATTTTTAGCCAAAAAGTTTTCAAAAAATGGAGTTTAACACGAAAAACTGTGAAAAAACCCATTAAAAATAATGATTAGTGCATAAAATTGGCTTAGGAGGGGTTAAAACACGATTTTGGAAAAGGCAAGGCATGTCAAACGTCCTTTATTTGAAACACCGGTAAAATTTACATTTAAGATTTTATTAGTGTTTTATAGGTCTTTTATCGCTTATTAGCTCTCACTGGATTTTTATTTCTCACGTTTAGCTTTAGAATTTTGTAGAGAATTCTCAAGAAAATCAAAAGAGAGGCTAAATAGCTTGAATTATGCGTCGTAAAAAGGTAACTTGGACTACTTTAGTGTCTTTAAGTAGTTTCGAAATTTACATGTGGATTGCATTTGATTCGAACCGTCGCTCGACCTTGCCTTGGATTTGGAGCCAAAAATCGGGTATCGTTTCAATCTTCTCTTAGACATTGTGCTTGATAAAAATTTTGTGGTTTACAACGTAGAAGATTGTCCGAAGGTTTTCAACAAAGATGGAGCCACTTCATTGAGGTAATTTCTTAATTCGTTTAGCTTGAATTTTAGACTGGTTTGTGCTCTTATTTGCGATTTCTTTGTTATTTGAAATAATATTACGTAGGGAGAAGATTAACTTCGTTGTTCTCTTTTTTGCCTTTTAGTTTGTGTTGTTTTTTTGTTTACTCTTTTATTTTTTAGTCGCTTGTTGACAGCTCTGAGGTAGGGGGTATGCCAGAAAAGTGCTAAATAGTTTCATAGTATGATGAGCATATCGGGCAGCAAACGGACGTCATAAAAAGCTATGCTCAGAATAACACCTTAAAAACTTTCTTATAAATTGTGAACCTTTAAAAAATTACCTCGAAAATTCGAATCAAACAGTTCACATATCGTTCCCTAAGACCAAGAGATTTTCCAAAAGTGGCCAGAACAATCACCTGAATATTAGACAAATACTAGCTTACACGTTTTTTACAGAAGAATCTTACCAGAATGACCGTCAAAAGCAGTGGTGGGAAAAGAAAGGCGGTCAGCACAATAAAATGTTCCGTGGAAGCCAGAAGCAACATGTCAAGGAGCAACAACAATTTTGGATTGCGAACAGGAATAAAACAATTTTCGGGTGTGCAAACCAGCGTTCGCAACAAAGAACAATAGGCAAAAACAATTAGAAACAGCAAAAGATAATCATTCCTTTTTTTTTGGTTTATCTAGAATTGTTATCTGTGGTGTTGCTGCAACACCGCAATTACCACTTGGAGGCAAGCTCTGCCTGAAAACTGCCAAAGTCGAAGGCAACTATTTATTGATCGGTGTTGGAACGAAAAATAAGAAGTAAATGGAATTCCATTTGTTTCTTCTATGAGAAAACTTTTTGAATTATTCTGATAAGATAAAAAGTGGCATAGCATGCCAATGTGTGACGCTACTTTCGGCACTAATTTGAAAGATGTTTTTGGGCTCTTGACAAAATTAGAGACCAAAATTCGCCTTATTGGGATATTACGAAGAAACACTTTTAGCACGATTTTGATGGGAGCGAACGATATTTGCGACATGATATATTGCTGATCAGGGTTGCCAAGAAACAACCTACAGACAAACTACAGCATAGTTCTACAGCATGTGGATTAATTAACTGTTTGTTTTTCTAACACGTCACTTTGATCTAAATATTTTTCTTTGATATAAAAGATCAAAAGGATCTGTTTTTATTTTTTTAGAGTCTTGTTTGGTAGAAAATAAGCAAAACAACACACTGTGTTACCCCTTTTACATGAAATGGAGCAATAAATTGATTCTTATGGTCAAACAACTATTTTTTATAGAAAATATTTCTTCTGGGATGATTGGGAATATTTTTAAATATTTTAAGGATACCGTTGCTACCGTACCATACCAAGAAAAACAAAATGGAGAGCTATGACTAAATAGGAAGGAAATCTGGTCCTAGAAGAATCTGAAGAATGAGATTGAGGGGGAAGAAAGTCTGTCTATTGATGATGAGATCGTAAAAAGTAGTTCCAGCATGGATAGGAGCTTTGGCATGGCGTTTGATGTTTTTTCGCGAACTTGTGTTTTTGAGGCTGAGCCCACAATTTCCACAATTGAATAACATTAGGTTAAAAACTCGGTGTAAAATTAGCAGGTATAAAAAACAAAAATTAAATGAAAGAACGCCTTTAATTTTCAGAACAGTAGCTCAAGGTTTTTTAAATGCCAAAAGTTTCAAGCTTCAACCGTCTTACTCTCTCACCTATCTACTTGATCCAACATGGTCACTGGATGTTATTTTGCTTTAATTTCATCAAATACACAATAAATTTTATTTTGTTTTCTCTTTTCCACATTTGTAATAATACTAGAGTACAACCAGCCGAAATGCACAGCCTGACTAGTTTCCTGTTTTTAATAATGATCTTCTGCTTGCTGGGTTCGGCTTCCATGTGAAGTGTTGACCAATTTGTCAATTGTATGCCCATGGTTATCTGGTTTGTTGCCCCATACGCGGTAGAAATCCCGAACATTCTGTAAAGTTTAGTTATTAGTCTAATTAATTTTGAACACCAGACTTGTGCACGATACAAAATTACCGAATAAACAATCCGACTTAGCGTGGTGGGCAGAACTATTTCAGAGATAATATGGTTTTAAAATAAAGAAATTAGCATACAGCCAACTCTGGATAACCCAACACCCCAAGATATCAGGCTCCGAGTACCCAATTATCGAGGCCGCCGAGCTATCGTAGTCTTTAGCGAGTTTCTCGATAAAACCGCTTCTCAGGACCTTTCTTGGGGTGCCAAATTATGGAGGATGCTGCATTAAAGAAGGTTAACTATGCTCTCTAAATTTAGAAGCTAAGATAGGCGTATTACGTTTTGTCTGGTTGCTCTTATTCTTCTTCTTTAGAGCACTACAAATACCTATAAGAGGATAAAACACACAAATTGGTATTTGAGATTGCATGTATACCACAGTAGTCTAAAGTCGTGTTTAGAGTAAACATACCTTTGGACTGTTGTGACCAAAAAAATGTTTAACCTCGGTCTTTGATTCAGGCGACCGAACAGGTGGCAAAGGAGATGTGATTGGAGAATTGGGTAAGGAACTTAGACTCTTTTGGATGGCTGCCAAGGAACCTAGTGGAGGCTCTGAGAAGCGGTTTGATTTGGCTAAATAGACCGTTTTTTTTTAGAGATTCCATCTTTGAAAGTTAATTTTGTAAGAGGGACATGGTAATCTAAGGAGAAAATACATTTTCAGAACAGTAGACGCGTATCTGCCAATGTTTGCGAAAATTCACCACCGCTTTTTTACCTCGTCTGGACGCAAATTAAAATAGAGTTGTTGATTTTCTGAGGTATTTTGAAAAAAAAATTCTCCTTAGGTTACTATACAGTGCTGTGCACCCCTCCGCTCTTCGCTCCGCTGAGGAGAAAGAAAAATCTTGCAATAAACAAAAAACAAGTCCAACCCACCTAGAGCTTTATTGCCACACCAAAATGTGTAGTAGGAAGGAGGTGGTGGGTGACCATCTCCATTGCCTTTTCCTATCTTAGCTTCAAACGTCTTCTTCATGCCTTCCGAGTGTCTATTGTACTGGAATGGTGCTGGTTTTGTCCCTTTCTCTGCTTTCCTCAACACCACATTGGGAGTTTCACTCAATTTGGCGGGCGAAACCACTTTCCTCATTTTTACCTTCTGACCCACTCCAAACTTGGAGAGTAGCTCAGAAACCGATTTCTGCTCTTCTAAAATCACTTCTGGCTCAGAAAATATCTTTAAAGGATGAGTGCTGTGTCGGCTCATGGCCACTGGATGTGGCGTTCTCACTATTGGCTTCTTCGGTTGGTTTCCATCTACTTCTTGGATGCTGATTGGGGGTAACTGGAAGTGGATTCTAGGGTAGGCTTTCACTGTTGCAGACGACTAAAACATCTCTTTAGACTTGAAAAATGTAGTTTCTAATACCAATCCTAGTTTATTTTCCGTCAGTTGTTGTGGATCCTGAAATCTGTGGAGAAGATGACGAATATTGGTTGTCTGACCAATTTCTTGGCGAATGAGCTCTTGCTTGTCAGGCTCAAACGAAGAGTAAGCTTTACTAACAGACTCGTGCAGAGAAGTCCGAACTTTTATTTCTCGGTATTTTTCCTACAATTTTTCCACCATTTAAAATAATAAGAGATGAAAAAAAGACTATACTAGATCACAGACCATTAATTTTTACTTCCAAGATTATCTAAACTCGATCCATTCGCATGAAATGCTACTCGGTTATGACGCCCCGAAAAGAATAGAGACTGAATTAGGAGGGGAAGGGAGTCACAGGGGCCACTAATTTGAAGGGCTCTTTACCCGTCTCCTTTACTGAACCAGAGCAAAAAGTGCCTCCAGATGGATTCTCTGATTTTTTCTGAAAGAGTATTATTAAAGAGTATTGCTCGGATTCATCTCGCAGGTAAGTCTGTGCTCGCATCTCTAGCTCCAAGCCCCCGAGCCCTCTTACGTGGGCTCGGGGGCTTGGAGTTACAAACATATTTGAGACATAAATTATTGGAAAATAGCATGCATACCAGAGCTTCTTTATTCGGTAGGTCGCTGCAAGAGAACTATGTTCAAGATTTTCTCTTTTTCTAAGTGGGTCCTCCTTCTTGCAAAGTGGCCCCTTAATTGTCCCTTCCCCCCTATACAGCCCTTCTTCCCATTAAAAATTCAAATTAGCGCCAAAATATTTTGGCGTTTAAAGGGTATAACCTAAAGAATCTAAAAGATAAAGGAAATAAAGTAAAGAGGGTATAACCGAGTAGTTTTTTTGTGGGGAGAAGGGGTGTATAACCGAGCACCGTCCAAAACTGGGAATCAACTATAAGAAAAAACTAGGGAACTGGATTCATAAAGACAGCTAAGATTTTGCGCTGGACCCGCACAATGGGAAAAGTTCTGTGTAGGCTTAGGTGTCCTATATTTGGATTAATAGCAAGATTGTGTGTTCAATCATTAAAGCAGCAAACCCACATTTGGGGATGTCAACTCCAAAGTTCGGTAGCTTCCAGAAGACAAAGGTGACTCAAGTTGTTCACCTCTATCATAATTCAACTAAAAAAATTAATTTTATTAAATCTATGATTATTGCTCCTACATTCAATGGCTGCAACCCCTTTGGAGGTCTTTTTCCCCTATCCTGTAGTTGCCCTCCCACTTCCTTATTGTTCATTTTACGCAGTGTTGTGGCCAAATCTTTTTGGAACTCGTCTTTTTGAACTTTTTCCTGATTTTTATGATCAATTGCTGAGAGGCCTGTACCCTCCTCACTGCCTTCTTGCTCAGATACTTCCAGAGTTTGATCTTCTTGCTCCAGGTTTAACTACAATTTTTTTTATAAAATCCACTTACTAAATTAAACCCTACCTCAGTTGACTGGTCAGCAGTATTGGGAAGTGTTTCAGGCTCAGAATTATAGCTTGCCTGGGCTGAGTTTGTTTGGCTTTGTTGGTGATTGAGCTCCTCCATAATAAGGTCATCTTCAGTGCTACTATGGGTAAGGCTGGGGGAAAATGCTTTCCCTACAAAATTTGTGTCCAAAGAAGGGTTGGGAGTGACCATGGAACTGCGATCCGAGTCACTAATCCCCTTTTCAAAGTGTATGTCATGACTTAAAGACTGGTAGCAGTCAGTACTTGGCGATCCCCATTCTGATGTTCCGATAGACTAAAAATTATTGAAGGGGTGTGGTATACTGCAGTAGAGTCAAAGTTTTCTTCCATTATTTACCATGTCTGTTTGGCAGTCCAGCATGCTGGTCCTTGAACTCTGCCTAGTTGAGGAAATTTTGTAGCCGTTCTCATCCCCACTTTCTTGTGTATCGAGTGAGGGAGTCGAAGTAACTTCCTCACCAAACCCATTGGTTTGTTCTTGATTGCCTTCTGCACTAATGTTAGAAACACTCTCGTGTTTGCCATTTCGAGCCGACAACTCCTCTTTGTTAACCACTTCCAATGAGAGATGCTCGCCACAATGCTGATTCTGACTCAAAGGCATCCTTGCAGCGATTGTGGGCGTACAGGAGAGCACCTCTGAACTGCCGTTAAATTTAACATCCACTAGCTGGACCTTGTTGAATATGACGTCCAGAATGTCTAAATAAAATTATTGACAGAAAATATAAATTTTATCAAAAGCCACTTGATTACCATCGCCATTTGTGTGCGCACTCATTTTGCTAATGGTAGAGAAATATAGTGGACTGAAAACAAGAAATAATTAACTATAGTAAGTGTCTGAAATGCCAAAAAAATTATCTAAGAACACATAAAAATATTATAAAGTAGAAAAAAATTGCTTATACTAGTTTTAGTATTCCAGCCTTGAGATTTCTTAATAGCAAGATTTAGTGGTTTGGTGCATTTGTGATTGCTAATGCGGAATAACCACAATTATGCATGCAAAAGCCATGTTCTAAGTGTTTTTAATCGCTGTCTCAAGCATTTTTAGCGCTAATTTGTCAATGCTATGTGTTGTAACCGAAAAAGTGGGGAAGCCAGACCACTGAGCCATGCATGCTACTTTTGCGCATATAACACCGTTGTTATATGAGGTGTTATACGCGACGGCATATAACACTATGCTTCACTACTACCCAAATTGCACGTTGGAGTGCAAAAAAAAAGTAAGAAAAATTTTGTTTTTGTTCGGTGAATAGGAATTCACCTTAGATTACTCTTTGGGTTTGTTAAAGGAGTTTTCGAAAATGGAATGAGTGTATTTGGGCTCATTTTGCAAAAAGAGGATTTTTCTATCAAATTTTTAAAAAGAATGCATAGTAATTGGTTCAAAAACTAAAGAGCTTATGCAAATAGCTCAAAATATTAACTCTGCTTTTAAAAAAATGATAAATGTGCGACTAAAGTAAATTAATATATATAAAAAGCATTTTCTACCAGAGCAAACGACGACCAGCTAATCCAGAACTCCCAGCCCCTATTTGGTTTATTAAAATGGCAATGGCTGTTTGCTTTCTCAAAAAATGTACATATGATAAAATAAAATAAATTCTTTTGTTATCAACAGCAGGAGAGGAGAGCCCATGACAAATTTCAGTGCAGAAGGTTTAGTAATTATAGGAAGAGATGCTTTTGCAACAGCAAAAGAGGTGTTCACAGAGACAACAAACAATGGGATATTTGTTGATTTAGGCGAAACACAAAGCTTCTTATACAAAGCCGGAAAGAGGTTGGACCAAGTGTTGACCTTTTGCACCACCATCTAAACCACTGCTTATTCCATCTTTTTGGATTGTTCGAGTAGTGCTACTAATGAGCCGATCAAACATATTTATTCTCCTTTTCAACAGTCTTATTTAAATCAGAACAGGTTTTCCAACATTTGCCTAGATTTTCGGCGTGAAAATATCGCAAAACATTTGTAGGAAGAAAAACCGGAAAAAGTTGCAGCTTTATATCTCAATTTTTATCAGACTAACTACACTTTTCAAGACCAATCTTTGCCCCCTTGAAAAAAGGAGTTTAGAGAAGAGTCAAAGGAGTTTAAAAAGGGACTCAAAAGAGGTTAAGGGAGGTTCAAAGGGCCAAAGAGATATCGAGGGGGGTCAAAAGATGGTTGAAAAAGAGTTAAAGCGGAAGTTCTAGGGGATACAAATGGAGGTTAAAAAGGGGTTACTGAGGGATACACCACATATGGTGCTTTTCATGAGCCAATGAAAAACAAAATGGAGATACAATTCGGGCCACGACGCAACGCGAAACGTTGCTCTGTTTGAATTGGCACAATGTCACAAAAGAAATCAAACAGCCCTATGCCCATTTACGCATGAAAGTTATACATTTGCTTTACTGCTGCTATTAAAATTTTGGGAAAGAAGGAATATGCTTACAGTTCGCTGGCTTCTTTCTCCTCCAATGGATGGAGAGAACAAACACATAATCACTAGTTTCCAAAAATACAGAAAAGATAGAGCAAGGTAAGCGTTAAAGTATTGATTGACAAAAGTAAACATAAACAAGAACACTTTTATGTCACTTTCAGAGGAATATAATAATAAAAAAAGACTTATCAAAGTGCATAAGCCTTGCTTGATCTAATAAAATGTGATTAGGTAATTCTATATTTTCTGGCAACAAAAAGTTAAAGATATCAGCAGTCGTTCTTTTTGGCTTACCCAAACGGCTGAACCCAAAAAAATTGGTCAACACTTCAGATGGAAGCCGAGCCCAGCAAGCGGAAGATCATTATTAAAAACAGGAAACTAGTCAGGCTGTGCATTTCGGCTGGTTGTACTCTAGTATTATTACAAATGTGGAAAAGAGAAAACAAAATAAAATTTATTGTGTATTTGATGAAATTAAAGCAAAATAACATCCAGTGACCATGTTGGATCAAGTAGATAGGTGAGAGAGCAAGACGGTTGAAGCTTGAAACTTTTGGCATTTAAAAAACAAATCAGTAGAGCGGCTCAGTTTGCTGAAGAGAGGGCAACAGGTCTTGCGCAGGATCCACCGGTCTGCCTGAAGATCTGCCAAAGCGAACTGAAAAGTGATCAAATTGGAAGTTGTTGTAGGAAAAACTTCATGAAAAACACATACCAAATGGTTGAGGAGCTCCATTCCTCTTAATTTCGTCGGCCAGATCTGCCAGTGATATTGCTCGTTTGCCAAATCTAACAGTGGAAAATAATTATCTAAATTAAACAAGTAGAAGCGAAAATTAGTAACTAACCTGATCAGAGCGTTCCTCATGCCTGAAGAGCGACCAAATCGGACCAGAGCATTGCGCATCTGTCGCTTTTCCATGCTACAGAGTTGGGGATTTTTACAAGTTAAATTTTATTTTGCAAAAACCTTCTTCAACAAACACCAGAAATTTATCCTGATTAATGGCTCTCACACCAATTCTTAATATTTTTTATAGCAACACAAAGGTGTGTGAAGGGCTGTACACCATAATTTACGCGAAATTTATTTGTTACGAGGAACATTTGTTAGGCGGTCACTCTGTTATGCCACAACAATTTTCATGTACTCATTTACAGTAGTCATTTTTGATAGGATTTTTTAATTCTGAGGCTCTCCGGCAGGCAAAAAAACCTCAGGAATCCAAATCTGAAAACAGAATTTCAAGAAGAGGATTCCTTGCTGAGACATGATCATAGCTAGCAGCGAACTTAGTTTTTATCCTTTTTTTCTCCTAGTTTTGATAATATCCCAGCAAGCAAGCCTATTCTTTGAATTCTGTTTTCAGATTTGGATTCCTGAGGTCTTTTTGCCTACTGTGGTGCCTCAGAATGAAAAAATCCTTTAAAAAATGAGAACTGTAAATAAGTATATGTAAACTTTTGTGGCGTTACAAAGTGACGGCCTAAAAAATGTTCCTCTTAACAAATTTTCGCGTAAATTATGGTGTACAGCCATGTGAAATGCTACACATAAGGAGAGAAATAATTAACGCACACATCGCTAACAATTTCCAACTTCAATTAAATTAAAAGTTCGATTTGACCTGTTGTTTGAAGCAATATTTGTCTCGAAGCAAGTAGAAAGGTGATCAAAGACATTTCTTTGTCTATATACAGCAATTTTTTCGGTGCTCTCTCTTATTTATTTTTAGTTGATGAGCAGCTGTGCTCCCTTATAATTTTTTTTGATTCATCTGTGAATCAGGTCTCAAACAAACATTTTTTTTCGGTTCAAGTCAAGATTCAGTAGTTGATAAGATTACCAATAGCTACAACTAAAAGGCGATCAGCAAAGACAGAGAAGAGAACTACAATTTCTTGATTTATGTATTTTTGTAAATATCACATAAAAATAATTGGGGTTTTTTTTCATAATATTTTTGCTAAAAGAACCTGCTTAATTCCGTATCGAACTGTTGGGGTTGTTGGGCTTGCACACACAGTACAACTGCAGCCAACAAAGCAGTCAGCCAGAGGAACATTGCAGAAGAATTCATTTCTGTTGGTAGGCAAAAAATTTATTCTCCAGTGGACACACACAGTAACTTTGTTCTCCACTCAAATAATGAAAGTGCTGTTTATGCGCACAGCCTTTTAAACCAATTCCAGCATTTTTGGCGTCATCTCTAAGACTGCAATAATGAGAATATTTGTGGTGAGCATAATAACCCCCGGCTATTTGCCGACTTGTGGATGTTGTGCGGCACTGAATTACCAAGAGAAAACAGTATTTATTTTGGTTATTAAAAAACTAAAAGAAGAGTGACATACACCGGAGAATAGTAGAATTATTTTAGCCACACACATACTAATCGAAACATACAACTCTTGCAAAATGTTAAAAAACTCTAAAATGACTCATTTTTGCACCTACAAATTATTTTTGGTTCTCTTGGCAGGTTCCACTCACAGCATGAACACAGATTTATAAGGCACTTCTTTTGTGAATTTTCAAATTTTGAAAAATCCGCTTGGTAGTTGCTGTTATTTTTTGCACTCTACTGCGACTCTTGACCATAAATGCATCTAAAAACTCTTTTTGTCCAGCTTCATTAACCAAAACATGGTAAAATTGCTTAATATAAGATAGTTTATCTTGCGAGACTAAGGCAAAAAGTCAAATTTTGGTAAAAAAATGGCTCAAAATGAAATCCCCCCTCACCTACTCATTTATCCCCTCAAATTGCTTAAACTTGAATATCTCGGTTGTTTTACAGCAAGTTTTTCTAATTTTTTTGTCCAGTGTGTAGCCCTGGATCTGTTATTTCTAATGCAACATCAGCTGACTCAATGTTGCTGGAAGAAGTTAGTGAAAAAGATCTTTTATGGGATAATCTTTGTGCCTTTACTTTCAAGTTTCTGAGTATATATTTGCTTTGTAGGGTTTAATTAAAAAATTCTCGCGAAACGTATAAAAGTACAAAATATTTTGGAAAAAGACGGCACGAAGTGTCCCACTCTTGGGAGTGAAACCTGTTAGGAGATCCAAAAGAAGATTCGATTGAAAATCCAATTAACCTATATTTTCTATTAATACCACCCTTTTTTTTTATCATAGTTGGTGGTAAACAATTTTTTTAAGGCTCAACCATTCGAAATTTGGTACTGAAACAATACTCAAAAATGTATCTCTGGATACCGTATAACCTCTATTAATCCTCCCCCTCTCTCTCGTTACGACGGTAGGTGGTCAACCATTTTTTACGGCTCAATCACCCGACAATGGGATACTGACATCATACTGAGGAATATGGCCCTTAATCTCAGCTACGTTTCTCAATATGGTGATAGTACCTTATTGTCGGGTGGTTGAGCCGTAAAAAGTCGTTGACCGCCGACCGTCGTAACGAGAGAGGAGGGAGGATTGATAGAGGTTATACAGTATTAGCTGCATTTTTGATTATGGTATCAGTACCGATTTGTCGGATGGTTGAGCCTGAATCGTCGGCCACCCATTGTCGTGACGAAAGGGAGGTGGTATTAGAAGATAATACAGCATATAGTTAAGAAAAAAGCAAAAAAATACTGCTTTTACACAAATTCAGGCCGATTAAAATCTTCATCCAGACGGTCACCATCATCCATCCCATTGTGAATGGGGTTGGCTCGCGCTGTCAAGTTGCTGTAGCCCAGTTGAGGGGAGGATGGTCGGCCGGCAGGCAAGAAGTTGCGAATTCTCCCCTTGTTACGAGCATAGAAGAAGCCGACAATGAAGATACTGGCACACAATCCAATCAGCACCATCACCACGGTCATTTTCTGGCTGGAGGAACTGGCTACAGCTCCACAACCTTGGGTGTTGGCTTCTTTTAGGGACATTCCTTTGAGATTTTCCGGGGCAGCACATCTAAAAAATGAAGTAAGTTTTTAGAAAAAAATGGAAAGTGTCGAATATAAATATGTTACGTGGGCTTTTCCTTTTGGAACTGAATCTTCTGCTTGTTCTTCATCAGCCACTGCATGTTTTCACAGTCACAACTGCAATTTTGTTTGGCTGTAGGTAACTTCACCCATTAAATTGCTAATTTACGTCGCCAAATTGTTTAAACTCAATTATCTCACTTGTCAGCTGATTTTAATAAACTTTTTGCTCCTGCTGTATTATGACCAGTATCAACCCCGCTGCCATCCCCCTTAAAACGCTTTCTGTGAAATGTTTTTCAAACATTTTGGTGGACATCTAGGGGACCGAAGCAAACCAAATCTGGGAGGTACAAAAAGGGGTGACGTTTTATTGAAGTTCGACTTTATTATAGTATAATGGGACTGCCTGATTATTACAGTTGGTTATAGGATACTTACAGCAAAGGGTTCCCACTCAGAGCCAGGTTGTACCCTTCATCCCACTCCAGCAAGTTTTCGCTTACACTAGTGAGTGCACAGTCACTCAACAAGAGAGTCTTCACATTGCTTGCGCCCAAATTTTTGCGTTGTCCAGCACCAAAAGCTCCTTCATGCAGTGTAGTCAATTTTTTAGAGCTAGTCAAGTCCACCATCTGCAAAATAAGCGCAAAAACAGTATAAAAGGGCTGGTAATTTACAAATCATCAACCTCCAGAGCAGTTAAATCACAGAAAGCACAGGCTTCGATCTCTTGAAGCGCAGGCATTTTCCTGAGGTAGATGGTCTTGAGTTTGCTGTTGGCTTTAGTGTCAGTCCTGTCTCTGAAGGCAGTGGATGTGAGTTTGACCAGTGGATTCTCGCTAATGGCCAGGATGGAAAGTTTGGGAATGTTGGTTATGACAGCAGGAATAGTGGTGAACTTGTTGCCCGACAGTGACAGCTGAGATAGACTACTAAAAAATTATTTATGTTGGTTTTCTTAGTGTGTGATGCGTCTTTGGTGCAAAAGAGCTCAGCTCGCATTAAATTTACACAACTTCTAGGGAAACAGCTCACATAAGATGCCCAGGGATAGACCCCACTCCTTGGATTTTCCACATCTGCTTCACTTGTGCAGACGTGAGTTTTATAGAGACTGCTGTTCACCATCATATGTGACACTTTCGCACAATCCCAATCCATTTCTTCATCTCGAATTATCATGCAGTTGTCCTACAGATGCGTAGCAATTCTCCAAGATATCCAGCTGCATCAGCACTTGACTTGCGCCCCACCAACATCCGAATTTCTTCTTCTATCACCATTTTAGGAATCTGTTGAATTCGACCGACATTTTGACCATGCCATGTCCGACTATCCATTTAGATTTTGCTCATCATGACCAGTACCCCCCTGAGATACATATAGCTTCATGAGAATAATCTTCAGGCGTCTCGACGATTAGCTCACAAACCATTCAAACTGCATTCACAATACCGAACCAGCATGCAGAATCTGCATTGTCTTCCTCCACTGATCTCATGCTTAGAGGAACGAGGAGAAAGCTGCATAAGAGGATTCATTGCGACTTTCCCGAGTTTGATGGCACCAACGATTTCAACCGAATCTGCCACACTGATAGCCATGTAGATGCTTGGTCTCATGATCACATTGCTGACTATATAGTATTTACTGTTCTTCTTGATCGATGTTCAACCGATAAAGGATTCCAACACCATTTTCTCTGATTTCTTTCACTGGCTTGAGCAGCCCGGTTATGAACTGCTTTAGCTTTCGACTTCACGCTTTATCCCTTCGACACATTCGTATGTCGCTTTGCCACTGACTTTGCCCATATGCTATCATATGAGGCTCGGTACCTCTGTTTTAGATGCTCCTTTAAACCTTAATAAGACCTACACTAGATTTTTGAAAATGTTGGCATCCAGTTTTTCTAAGCCGCAGCTGTCTAAGCTAAGAGTTCTCAGCTTGCTAAGCCCCTTTCCAAAAGTGTTGGCAGTCAATTGCAGTCCATTGTTGCCATCAAGCACCAGCTTTGTAAGACTCTCGAGATTGTCAAAGATGCCGTCATCCAGTTTTTGAATAAAGTTGTAGTCCAGGTAGAGCTGGTGCAAGCTTTTGCCCAGAGATTTGGTCAGCCAGTCGCTGAAAACTTTTTAACTATAATAAAGGTTATTAATCTAAAAAGACAAACTCGCTGATTTCATAGTATCTGAGACGATTATGAGTCAGCTTCAATTTGACCAGTTTGGGGAAATTTTCAAAGCTTTGTCTTTCCACTGTGCCAATTTGGTTGAAGGAGAAGTCGAGCGACAAAATATTGCTTTCCTGGCCTGGCATGATCATTCCCTACAACAATTGGCTAATTTTGAACTCCAAAACTATGAAAAATAGATATATATTTGGAGAAGGAATCTAACCTGCTGGAGGTAATGGATGTTGTTGTTGTCAAGTTTGACCAACTCGGCTTTGAAGTCGGGATCTTTTTCCAATCTCAAAATTCACGTGTTTTTTACATAAAATCAAACAACTACTTAGTAATTCAATAATTTCCGACTCTCTGCCTGAGTTAGGTTCTGCTTTCCCAATGTCAAAAGTCATTTTCAAAATTAAAAGTCTATAAGAGTCAATTTTTGATAAGAAAATCTCCAAAGCTGATTGGTTGATGACCTTTCTTTACTTTTGGAAGTCTATGCTTTAGGTCCTCGATGTTGATTATGGCAACTACGGTAATTTAGTTGATATATTGGGTTGGTGCATAATTAACGTCGGTTTTTTACCAAACAATGTGTTTGTGGCATTGTGTTTTTGACCTATATTCTGCTGGTGTCTTCTGGGCCATATGAAAATGATTTGGATGTAAAATTATCTGGTGAATCATCCATTTCAAGTTTACAGATTCCCTTTTTTATATACTTTAAATTTCAAAAATTTTGACTTTCTGGCAGTCTTAACAAGGATAGTTTCGTTTTTACACTAAAAACATACTGAATTGTCAAATATGCTGTGTCCAAACGTCCATAATTTTTCAGCTGAGCGTGTGAGCTGAAAATAGAAAATCTTAGAAGTTTGAGATGGTCTTATTCTTTTAAGATTTTAATCAAAAATCTACATTTTATTGAAATTCATATATTCTGAGACACTAGCGGGCAAGAAAGTGTTTTTATCGTTGCTTAGCAAAGTGTTTTTGCAAGCCATATTTGCAACTCATGTAACAAAGACCCCGTGCAATCAAGTACAAAGTATCAATGCCGCGTTTTTAGTCAATCCTGCATAAAAAATTTATGATTTTTTTTTCAAACAAAATATTTTAGCATGTTATGGTAATGGTCTTTGCGACACTAAGACACTCACCAATCTACAACATTAGGATCTCTGGAGTCTTTTCCTTGTATTCCTCGTATACATTTGCACATCCTGCCCTGCAAATACACTTAAAGTCTATGGCCATTAATAGTAGGCTGTAGGAAATGTTTAGTGAATTTCGAAATTATCAAACTTTTTTCAATAATGGAACTTTGTATTTGTCTTGTGCAAAGTTAGGCTCTTGCATTAGCTTTTTGCTGTTTTTTTTTTACGGAGTGTGAGAAATATAATGCAGTTATCGGATCCCAAAATTGGCTTAGAAAACATCCCATTGCATCAGGAATTTTGGCCGTGATGAGCCCGATACAGAAAGTGTCAATTTTGAATTGGTGAAAAAGTAATATTTGAAAAAAAAATGTTGTTCAACAGCCATATTTGCATGGGCGTCGGCAGGCGACTTGATAAATTTGCTAAACTTTGGGCGCCGGCCAACCTTTCCCAGCCAACCCAATATTTGGCCAATCATTTGGAAAACCACCAACTTTCGCACAAATAACATCTGGCTTGTCTTCATCTTCGTCGGTGAACACATCTGGATTGACCTCCTGGGATATGACATCCTCGTCCTCATCGTCATACCACTGCTGTCCAGAAGCTTTGCCGGCCGGCAACACCAAGACTGTTAGCAAAAACAGAGTGAAACAAAAGTTGAACCTCATTTTTAGCTAAATCAATACCACAAGAATAAAAAATCAACTCAAAATTGAACAACTAAGCAATTCGCGATAGAAAATGGTGTTATTGTGAAAGAGGAGCAAAGACTCTGCTTGCTGATAAGTTGTTATTTGTTTTCTCTCACAAATTTTAGCTGATAAAACAATAAAAAAAACTGTCGTTCCCTTGAAAGGACTCTGCTAGTGAGGTCAACACAATATTCTATGGGCAATATGACCAACTGAGATTCCGAAAAAGTATTCAGAATATAAAAAAAAAACATTTCTACGCAACTTTTTTCAAGAAGTAGGCAAGGACTTCTACAAAAAGGTATCGTATTTCCTCTAATAAGCGTTGTAATTTCTCGAAAACAAAAACTTGCAAGGATACTGAATCTGTAATTTGTTTTGACGAAACCAGTGTTTTCGAAAAATACACCTACATCTACACCTACACCTACACTTGCTCTATTTTTGATGGCTTTATTCCAAATAAACCAAATAAGAAATGGATGACGAATTTTTTTTTCATTACAAATAAAATGCACTTTGAGATCAATGGGTTTTTTTTTGTCTTTTTGATCAACATGGACGCCAGGAATAGTCAATAGTTTGTATCACACTGACTGTTGAATTAGCATTAGCTTGGAGCAGAAAAATCTCGGCTTGTTCTGGCTGATGAAACTTGATCAAAGAGTAGCTGAAAATGAAAAGTAATTGTCGGAATAAAAAAAATTGGTCTACCGATTGTTGGGAACAGAACCAACATAGATATAGGGAATGGTTACTCCGCCCACACATTTCCTTATAATGGTGTGCTGTTCATGAAAATGGGCAAAAAGTACTATTACTCGACGAATGATGTGTCGATTTTCAGTGGAATTCATCCTAAATTATCTAACTTGGATATTCAATTAGGTTTATATCAGGTTGTTTCCCTTCTCGTTATTGATGCCTTGTTTTTCAGTTTTTTCGAGGCTAGTTATCAAAGAAATGGTTAAGTGTACTAGATGCAAAAGTACTGGACATACCGCTCGCCAGTGCCGTGGATTATACGCTCCACCTGATCGCTCAAATCCGAAGGACGTGAACACGGTTTGCATGAGATGTAAAAACGTAAGTGTATTTTGCCTTAATGATATCAGTTGCAACATCAGAGCATAGCATTTATAGGTCGGTCACAAAGCGGCCAACTGCATCATCAACAACCTGGGAGATCTGAATGCGTTCGGTCCGGGTGGACTTCAAGGGAACAGTATGTTCAATAATGCTGATGGTCGTCTTTGTTTTGTCTGCGGCGAGTATGGCCATATCGGGCAAACATGTGTAATAGGTAAGTTGCTTTTATGCGGAATGCAGTGCCTACATGGTCTTGCGTTTAGCGCAAAACCTAGGCATACACAAGGATGCTTGCTACATATGTGGTTCGATGCAGCATTTCAAGAAGGCCTGTCCCAACAAGACAGAATTCAATGTCGCCCGCCCGTGGAAGACAGGTTAGCTAGATTTAAAGAATTCAATGTCGCCCGCCCGTGGAAGGCAGGTTAGCTAGATGGTGAAATTACTGTTTAGATAAACATTTTCATCACAAGTGCTGGCATTGCTCAGGTTCGGAACACAGAGGTGCTCAATGTCCTAATACTGTATATGGGTAAGTGCTTACTGCTATGGATACAAGCCTGATTAATAATTTTAATTAAGGGAAGATTTTCTTCTTGACAAGCCCTGTGAACTCTGCAAGGGCCAAGGCCACACATTCGCAACGCATTTAAAGTGGGCTCGACACTATGGGATACCAATGCCGGCTATTGTCAACAGTCAAAAAGATAAAATCGGCTACCACTTCAGTCTAAACCGGGGCATATACGAAACAATCGACTTGCTCTCCACAGGTAGTTACTTTCATAATTTTTTTTGAACAACTAACAAAAAATGAATTTTCTAGAGTTTCGTGATCAGTTGAAACTGCTGCGTGAAGAAATGAAGTGTATTCGTGCCAACATTCCTTGAATGCAAGTGGCCTTGTTTGACCTGGTTTTATTTACTTATTGTTGTTCATTCACTGATACTTTATTTTCACTGATACTTTTGTCTCTCAAAAAAGTAGTAGAGCTTTCTGAACGGACTAATACCCAATATTTCGGAACTTGTTCGGAAAGAGGGCCGCATTTTTGAACAATTAAAAAAAGCCCAGTTAGGCAAGCCATATCATTTAAAAACCTTTATTACTCTTCGAATACATCGTATTCCCATTCACAGTCAAAAACTTGGCGAATAGTAATCTCGCCATCAACACACACGAATACTTGCATATTTAAATGCAAAATGCATATATTAATTAACTCTCAAAAATGCGGCCCTCTTTCCGAACAAGCTCCAATATTTCTATAAACAATGACTTATTACCATCGTTCCAAAGTTGCTTTTAATCTTTTGGCTACTTTGTGGTTATGATTGTGCAGATTTATGAGCACAGGCCAGGTGTGATTGCCGACAGACTGCAGGTCCTGCAACATCCAATTGAAAGACCCTCTGATTTTCCACTGTGCCACTGAAGAAATGCTAGCGGCGTAGTCGGGTCGATTGTGCAGCTGGATGAGGTGAATACACAGGCCACTGTTGGAACAGAAATTTTTGGAATAAGCAAGGCTCCCTTCCAACGTTTTTTTCCACAAGAAAGAAGATGTGGACATGTCCAGTGACAAATTTATTTTTGGAGCATAATCTTCGGTAAACCTAAACAACCTTCGTCATTGATTTCGCCATTTCAATTTTTAACTGACCATTCAAGCATGTTGTGGGCACATCTATTGGAAACACAGTCATTTACATTGTTTTCATAGTCATGATTAGTGTTGGAGGCCGAGCGAGAAAATTCCGAGAATCTCGGTTTCTCGTTCTCGGGTTTAGCCTGTTTCTCGTTCTCGGTTTCTCGCTCGGCCAAATCGATTTTCTCGGTTTCTCGCTCGGTCACACCCTGGCTATAAAATATGTATAGGAAAGGAAAACTCTTGGGGTGAAGCGTGCTGTCAAGTCCAGAAAGAAGTAATTAGGATGGGTGTGTAAACACTTAGCTAAAGAAATGTGTCCTTGATTCAAATAGAATCCTAAAGGTTTCTATCTGTGCCGAACCTCTTCGGAGTGTTAGGCCAAATTTTGGAAAGCTGGGATTCCGTCCCGGCAATGGTGAGACCCTGGTGCCAGCATCGGGGGTT
>BBSZ01006157.1:0-27776 GCA_000981365.1 Subanguina moxae | reverse complement strand
TCCCCCCCCCCCCCCCCAAAAAAAAAAAAGATCCTTCTCCTTTTTCTAAATCAAAAGGGGTAAAACTCTCAAGCCTAACTCTCAAGTACCCAGACCCTGTAAGTCCTCTTTGAGGCGAAGAATGCTTCTCGGGGACTTGAGGCCTTCTCCTACCTTTTCAAAATTTTTTCTTTTTCTAAGTCAGCCTTAAAAAAAATGGTCCATTATTATTCCCTTTCCTTTCTTATGTAGCCCTATTTCCCAAAATTTTGATGTAAAAAAGATTAGCAAATGATTAAATAAACCGTAATAATGAAATGATAGTTTTTGAGAGCGTTAGATGCCAGTAGCGCCCAATATTCTTCTCATATAATCCCACTAAAAAAATTCTTACAAGATGAACAAGCATGAGAATGAGCTTCTTTAAAGGGTTCACTCACAGGCTTTGCTTTTTCGATGGCATTCATAACCTTTTGCTCAAACTTATCTTGGATCTAAATAAATTTGATTCTACTTTAGCCATAACTAAGGCATAGAAATGCCGCTTATGTAACTTTTGTGGCTTATATTGTATCGAATGCAACCACTTGCCCCCCAAAAACAGGAAATTTCAAATAAAGAATTTTGGTGAAACAGCCTCCAAAATGAAAGAGGTCTAAGTAAATGGCATCCTTCTGCATTTCACAACCTTCACCCCTCTCCCTTTTGAATTTTTTCGGGCACGGCTCTACTTTAGGCTGTTTTTATTAGTGTTATTATTACTATTTAATAGAGTACGCATTTAAGATACTGAAGTTTTCCTCTTAAAAAATTGCCAAAGTCTGCGCAATACTTAAATTTAGGGTGGTGGTGGAAGGCGAATGATTTTAACCCTTTTTTGTAGAAATGTAAGAGCCTCAAATGAGCTCAATGAGAGCCTCAAAGAATTGAGCTTTGTTTACCTTAGGTTATTTGTACACAAACCAAAAGTCTACAGCTTGCGCCAGTTTTGTTTAGGAGGGTAACGAATGTGCTACAAAATAAACCAACCACTTTCAATGCCTCAGTGCCCAGCAGACCGCCAGTTGTCTTCTAAACATCTTTTTGATTTTATTCATTTGTACTGCTTCTTTAAGGTGGAGGTTACAAAGAGTTGATTAAATGAACGAAAAAAGCAAAACAGTCATTAAATCTGGCAAAATAAATGACTTGAAAAGGCTTTTTTGACACTTGAGCAACTCAACAATAGAAATAGAATAGAGGTGCAAATAAATTACTCGAATATAATATTTGGTGGGCACTATCGATTGAGACCAGAATTTAGACCTAAATGGCACTGATTAATCTCCAAAAGCCCGTGACTAGGCAACCCACTCTGCCAACTTCAAGTTCTCTTTTTGCTGCGAATCATCCTCATCAGAACTAGTCAGCTCATTTACATCCTCAAAGTCTATGGTTTTAACCTCTGTTTGAGAATTATCCTTTGTTGTTTCAGCCACAACAGCTAAATTGTGGAAAAGGTTTATATGAATACAAAGCATCGAAAATGTTTACATTGAGGTGGCTTCTCTACATCATCATCTTCATCAGATGAAATTTTGTCCATTTGCACCCCATCCATTTTGCTACTATAATTAGTTTTTGTTTTTATGCCGAACACAATTGCATATCTGATGCAAAAATAATTAGATCTGATGCGATGGGAAGTATTTACCGATACAATTTCGTTTCGCAGTTAAGTGTTTATCCTTAGCTCTTAAGCCCTCCATTCTCTTAGGGGCCATAGAGAGTTTGGAGACATGGAATTGTGATGAGCACACAACATACCTGAGACATAAATCACAAGGAGAGCAAGCTCTGGATAGAAGTAGCATGCATATTAGAGCTTCTGTATGTGGTAGACTCCAATAAGCAAAAGCTATGTTCAAGATCTTCTTTTTTCCTAAGTGAGCTCCCCTTGCGAAATGGTCTATTATTATTCCCCTCCACAGTTTTTATATCCTAATCACATAACGAAAAGGTCAATGTAAAAGGTTATGTCTTATTTAAATCCAAAAACTAAAGGTTTTAAAAATCGGTTTAAGAATAAAAAATTTCCACCCTAGGCCGTTCCACTCATAGGATTTTGTGGCGCGACGAAATGTTTTGATAATTCGGTATTTGAATTCCCTATTTCTAGTTCTAGCACTTAAGTAATTTTTTAGCGTTGGCGGGAATTTCATGCATCGAAATTTTTTTTTGAAAACTATCATTTGAGTTTTTGTAGCAGCCGTTTGATATGCCAGCTTCAAGTGCGCCTTTGCGACGAATCCCTGAACGTACTCACAAGAGAACTCAGCCACAGCCTTCAACTTCGAAAATAGCAGTAATTCTTGTTTTCAAAAATTGAATATAATGTGGTGCTTCTTCGGTTGCCCCCGTACTCGTGTTTTATAGACATATCAAGTCAGAACATTTTATTACCACCTCTTTTTCCACATACGCAAGTCTGCTTTGAATGAAGAAGGCGCAAATGCAGCAGCCAATCCACAAGTCTGTATTTCCTCCATCAAAGCGTTTCCGTAGAGATTGGCATGATGTGAAATTATTTGGGTGCGGGAGCTAGCCGAAGAAGTATCTAAAATGTAATAACAAGTGACTATTAAGACAACAAGCGGCAGAACCAGGAATCGAGTAAACTCCAGCTCCAGCAATGGAAGTACTTTAGCAGACGAAGCCAATGAGGCTCAAAATACGGTGTCTTTTTGTACTTGCTACATTCACTTAAATATTAATCTTTAACGGCTGTGTGTGGAATCCCCGTCTAAATGTGTACTGGGTGAGATAAAAGTTCCCGACCACTTTAAAAATCTGATTTCTAAGATAAGACAAAACCCCTGGAGTCTTTCCCCTTATAGCTCCCCAAGTGTGCGTATCCGGTCCTTTTATAACGAGTTCTAGGTTGATCGGGGCGGATCTTCTCTACTCTGTCTCTCTCTGTTGTAAAAAATATAGCCTTTTATGACACTATCAAACAAAGTGTTTGGTGTCGTTTTAAAGACCTTCTTCTCCTCTTTTATTTGATATATAATGTGACTCTCATACATATTCATACATAAGCGATCACCGTCCACACTCATTGAACTCGGGACGATGGAGAATGACCTTCAAACTTAGTTGATCTCACTTAAATGGACTACTTTGTGGCGTTGGATCTGAAGAAAAAGGCATGCTCAAAGCCTCCCAGAGCAATAGCAGAGCTGAAGAATTCGTTGGGAGTCGCTTTCCGTTAATCTTTTTCGGATTTTAAAAGAGGTCGGGTACTTTTAACTCACCTGATAATTTGACTGGAGGTTTCAATTTGACCCAATGTTTAACGCTATAACAATTTTCCAGCTGACACAAATCGACCGTAGAGAATTAACAAAGGATGCAGCCCAGCTCATCTTGGCTAGCACCACCAACAAGGGATTTGTTCGAGAAACAGATTTGAAAAAGATTTTTGAAACTCGCAACAAAGAAGCAAGGGAAACAGATATTACTGCTACAAGTCAAAACTTAAAAGAGGTTTTTGGATATGAGGTAAATCTTTGGGAAACATTTAAATCTTCTAATCAATTCTTTAGGTGCACTTTGATCCAAAATGCGCTAGATATTTTCTTTCTTCAAATCTCAAGCTGCCCTCCTCTAATGTGATCGACAAAATTGTTGGACAAAGGACTGATATAAATGATACTTTTGCGCAAAAGGTGATCTAAAATCACTTTTAAACCCCCGAAGGCCGTGTTCATGTTTATAATTGTGTCAAAATTTCGTTTCAAGTCGCTAGAAACATGTTTTCTGTACGTTTCAGGAGCTAAAACGTTGAAAAGAGCTTTAAATTTCGGCCCAGTGAAATTTGAGACAGTTTAGCCATATTTTTATATAAATGATGGCTGTTGTTTTGTACTTTAAGCTGATTTTTCTCACATTTTAATTACTCAAATACCATTTATAAGCACTTTTTAAGAAAATTTGCTAAAAATATTCCAATATTTTCTATTAAAAGTATATTTAAGGAAAAACATAATACAAGCAAGGATGGGCAAGTTGTTTTATACTTTCTTTTTGCTAGTTGTTAATAAGTTAATTTTAAAAAAAGCCTAAGCCTAAGCTAAAATTTTATTAAATAGTGAATTTCATTTTCAGAATCCTTGTCACTGCATTGATGTTTATTTTTATGATTAAACGACACTTGAATGAAGCTATTGATAAAGAAAATGGAGTAGGGATAAATATGTTGCGTGAATTTTTGGTATTTTTTTTTTAATTATCTTTACAAGCTTTTTATTAACCATTATTCAGAAGCTTGTCGGAGTAGTTGAGGATGACCTCTTGTGAGTGTTTAAAAACTTGAAAATGTGTTTTCAATTATTGCGAAATGAAATTGGCGTCAAAACTTAATAATTGTTAATCTTTTAAGTGCTGCATGCTTTGGGCCTGGTCGATCAGCCGAATTTTTAGCCCAAGGCTGGATTGAATGCATTGTGAAGCGGTTAATTGGGAAAAATTTGCAGTTTCTTAGTTAATAGGTATGATTTTAGAGACGAGAGCGGTGAAGAGGAAATATCTTACAATTGGGGTTCTCGAGCTGAGACTGTCATTGATAAGAAGGTAATTTAGTTGGTCTCCAAAAAATATGTTAGAAATGGTCTATTTCAGCAACTTTTGGAATCATTCTGTCATATTTATGGCTCTAAAATAGAAGAGTGGTCACGACACGCTGCAGCCGCAGGAATCGAGATCAGCCAAACAATTTAGTCAAGCAATCGTTTGCTTTTGACTGTCAACATAGCAGAAGCAAGTCTTTAGTCACCGGATGGACGTGTTCTGAATTTATATCATTTTGAGCATCTTATAACTAGATATAAATTCTTTTAAGCATATTGTCAAAATAATTTTTGATTTATTTTATAAATTGTATATATTTTTTTTATCTTATTACACAACTTATAAACAATTCATGGCTTATTCGATTTCTGGGAGATACCAAACGTGTATTATGTTCCCTGTACATTTACTAGTGAAAAACAAGAAATGCTTTAAAAATAAAATAAAAAATGGTTTTGTTAAACTTTTTAGCAGGCAAACCTTCTCCTTTCAATCTGTCATTAAAATTTGGACATGAGAAACGCAGATTTGATTGCTGTAAGTGTTTTAAAAATTTATTTAAATAAAAATTATTCTTTATTAGGATACAAACTTAAAACGACAAAAAGCCGCTGAGAATTTCCTTAAACGTTTGCAAGAGGAGTCGGAAGAATTGGAGCGTACTGAATCATCTTACAAAGAAAGATTTTCTAACCAAATCGACCATCTAAAGCTTTCTGCTAAGGAGCATATTCGTTCAAGATCTTCTGAAGAAGGTTGTTTTTTTTCCATTAAAACTACATGGATAAAAGTTTAGATCGAAGAGCTCTTTTGCAAAGTCTTCGTAACAAACATGAAAAAATTGTGAAAGGTAGATTTCATTCCTGTTAGCGAAACATACATATGTAAATGTTGCATTTTAGAGACAGAAAACGCTGAGCAATTCACTGAATTGATTGAAAACCAAATAGAAAGAATTAAAGAAGATTTGGCCGAGGAAAGCAGAATCCTCGAAATGATTGAGTCCGCCAAACCAAATTAAAACGACTGTAGGTAGTTTGGGATATGAACGAGTAGGGCCGAAAATTTATTTAAATTTTTCTAAACAAAAGGAGGCCAAGGCGTTTTTAGCAAATTTTGCGTACTTTTTTTAAGCTTTAGCTTTATTTTACTGTTTTGAAAAAATACTAAGATCTTGTGTAGAAAATGCGCTATGAGATGGGCATAACAGAATATTTTAATGTAACCGTATAATTTCTGTGCTCCCATTTTTAGTATTACTTTAAATTTTTTTTATTACCTTTCAAATGTGTAATTGTAAAAATAAATTTTTTTTTGATATTAGACCATAAATTTATGTTTATATATAAGTTTTTATTTAGCTAGACGCAGACGTTTAAAAAAGTCTTAATTGGCATGGTTAGAAGAATAAATGACGGCTAAGATAGTTAAGAATCTTGGAGCTGGCAGAACTAGTGGGAATGAGCACTTATGCCGACAACCAAAATGTCGGTTAATTACTTTTATGTCTGTAATATTCTGTGTAAGGGAACGTGTGCTTTGCACCATTTGATAAAAAATTCTCTTTTTTTTGATAAGCTATTTTTATCTTGACTTTTTTTGTTTCGCTCCTTCTAAAAGATTGAAAATAGGAAATATTTTTCGACTGATTTTTGATTAGTTCTGCCAATCCTTGTTAACATCAAGCAATAATAATAATAAGTCAGTGGTTCATTTCACGTTTCGGTTACATAAATTCATCATTTCACATCATTTCTTTGGATTTTCAACGCAAATCACTGTATTCGTCAAACCGTTTGTTGTTCCGTTTTGTTGTTTCAATTTCTGCAAGGCTTTGTAGCTGGCTATCTCCTTCTTTTCTTTGTTCCTGTTCCTTGTTTCGAATTCACGTCTCAAAAGAAATATCGATTAAACTATTAGTGTAGCTCTTGTGTAATTCTCTTACTTGTGGTCAATAATTCTTTCTATAATCTTTTCTGTCGTCATATCGTTTCCAGAGTCAACTGTCCTCAAAACAGCTTTTTAGACATTTTTTTTATTACTGATAAAAAAAGTTGAGAAAAAAACCTGTAGATTCCAAGATCTTTGGCCAACTCATAACAATCAACATCGTCTATGGTGGAGTGATGGTCTGTGTGACATCCCTGCACCACTACATCAATGCGGAATCGGTCCACAAGCTCTTGCGTGACCGAATAGGGAGCTATAAAAATCAATCCAAACTTGTGAAAAAAATGTAAACGGTCGTGAGAATGACCCTACTAATGTCTGAATTGCTCACCTCCAATAACAACTTCGGAAACAGGCTAAGCAGAGAAAAGTTATTTCTAAGATAATAATAAAGCTTTCATGCTACCTTGAATGATAATACTGAGAGCACTCTTTCATGTAGGGTCATTATTGGGTAGTTTTGACCCCGGTATTCATTTACAACCTGAAGACTGGTTATTATCCAAATTAAATTTACATGATCCTATGTAAGTTTATGGATTCCTCTATGAAAACTTGGATTGGTACCCAATTATTTTGCGTATCTTTGTCTTGAAGCACCTAGACAAATTGCGCCTTAGTTTTGACAGGAATATGTAGGTGCACGATCATCTTAATTACCATAATTATCGTGGTCATCAATTGTTGGGGATTAAGACAACTTTTTTGTCGGGAATCTTATAAACTCATGTAGGAGGGACGGAAACTGCGTGCCGGAAAATCGCGCATCAAACGTATATCGGATTATTTGTTAATTTTTTGCAGTTCTACTTATACCAGATCCCTTTTTTGTTTGGCAGAGCAAAACTTTTTCAAAATTTGACTATAGTGTACCTGATCACTGTAAATCCCAACAATTAAATAGTCTCCGAGTTTTTTGGCTTCTTCTAGAAAGCACAAATGTCCAATGTGGAAGAGATCGAAAGAGCCACAGACCTAAAATTACAAATATTTTTAGTCAAAAATGATCTTCAAAAGAACTAACATAAACAATCTTGTCGTTAGAAGCCGGCTGTCTGCCTTCTGCGAACTGCATTATTGTGCTGGTGCTGGGTATAAAACGACTGATTCTGGTCCATGGTGACTGAGCCTCATGATCCTTGAGCATAAGGGTGTTAGAATTAATGTCTAGCAAAGGAATGAGGGCACTAGAAGCACATAAGCTATGGGAATCAGCTAACTCAGTGGGGTTTTGGGTAAATTTGCAGCGACAAAATTTGTCTTCACATGTATTACTACTCACTGTGCTCAATTTTCTGGCTCGTTCATGATGCTCTGACTCCCAATGGCTTTCTTCATCGGTGGAATGGTGGCTTTTGGTCAGCAACAACATTCGGCCAACCAGATCCTGAGAAAAATATATTTCACTAACCATATTTTATTGGACTCTTTAAAATTAAGTTTTCTCTGTCTCTACTCTAAATGCGACACTTTGGCTCTAATGTAAAATTGGTGGCTCCTGCTGTTTCCCTGTTGTTTTAGCCCCTTCTAAAAATTTCGAATACTATAAAGATTATAATAAACTATTTTCCATTTTTTCTCGTCATAGAAAATCGGTTTTTGGCAAATCAAAAAGTCTGGTATTTTTACCTTGGGGAACACAGGTAAACAACCTCATACCGTATGGTCTCTAATTATAGACGCAGGTCTATAGAGAGAATACGGTAAATGGTATTTTTCGACCTAAGCAATTGCACAGAGATACAACTAAAGCCTATGATAGGGCAGCATAGGTTGGTAAAAAGTGAAAAATAAAGCGGAGCTTTGCTAGCCCTCTTTAATAAATGAATTAAGACTTACAGTAGTAGAAACTCCTAAAAATATTAGTTTTTTTAATAGGAAAATATATATTAAAAAGGAAATAACCTGGAGTCCTATCACATTCGCGATATCTGCCAGACCTTTTGACCTAAAAGACCTTTTAAAGTGATTATAACATTATAAATAAAAAAATTACGTCAGCGTAGGTATCCTGACCGCTAGCAGTCAGTGTAATGTCATCTACAACCAACGAATTTACTAAGAGTTGCTAGACCAATCTAGGGAACTCACTTCCATGCACACAAAAGTCACATTTGTATTTGTCCAGTGTTTCTACAGTGGTTTCATAGGGAGCGTTCTCGACTATCTAAACAATGGATAGAAATATAAAAATGTTATTTCTGTGATATTTTAGGACATAAACCTACTTCATCCACCCATTTGATTCCACGAACCATTCGATATCGCTCTTCTTGGTTGAAGACTGGGGGTCCTTTGTGCTTGGTGATCTCCTCATCGTTGTGCACACCTACCACCAAATAAGTGCCCAGTTGTTTGGCTTGACGGAGCTGGTTGGCGTGACCAAAGTGGACCATATCATAGCTTGAAAGAATATTGAATGTTGAATCAACTCAAATTTTTTATTGGCCAAAAAAGCTTACCATCCATCACACCAAACTCGAATCTCTTTTCTTTGCTTCTTCTCAGACATTTCTATTTCTAAAATAGGCCATTTGGGGTAGTCGTATGCTTAGGAGTTGACAAAACAGAATTTCAGTGCGGCCATCATTAAAGTAAATATTATTGAAGACTTCTAATGCAAAGATGTATATTTTTGGGAGACATTTCACTTTAGTCTTAATTTTTTTTAGTCATTGCATAGTGACTCTACCCGCTACTTTCGTCTCTCTCTATTTTTGGTCAAAAAACCCATGACGGCTTTATACCAAAATGATAATTAAAACAAAAGTGTTTGCAGAGGTTCTAAATGAATCAAAAAATGGTTTCAAAATTTTTACAAATGCCAAAGATGGCCAAAGAAAGAAGCAAATAAAAATAAGAAAGAAGTTCTCACTAATTTATTTGAAGAAACCATACAAATACCCTATCTAATATTTATCAATATATACATAAACAAGATAAGAACTCAAATTGATGATCACTAGTTGGGTGGAGTGAATTAAATGAATTTTTAATATATTGCAGTGCAACGTAATTTGCTGCAACAAATTATCAAGGGTCAATCATATCTAATATTGTCTTTCCCACACAGTCAGATATTGCTTTGAAATACCACAGATGGAATTTGTCTGGAATGGTATGACTTCCTTTTCTAGCCACTCAATCAGCTAGGCCAATCAGTCGTTATCAATTTGTTCTATCTTCACAAGCCAATCATTCAATTATTTCCAACTCTAGGAAATAAAATTTATAAGAATGATAATAAAAAATGCACTCAGAATAACCAAAATGTAAAAGTTTATTAAACTGCATGAAAATAAATTGTTATTGTAACTAACTGATACAGAAAATTGTTCAACTTATAAATAAAAACATGTCCAAAAGTGCAGAAAATAATTGTGTACTCTATATAGAACTAGAAGAGGCACGCACGTGAAAAGAGCACGCTTAAATTGCTCATATGACTAAAATTTTTTTAAAACTATTTGATTTGCGAGCATAACAACATGTAAACTTTATCATTTTTGTTTACTTAGGCGGTAAAACATATGCTTGTGGTCTAGAGAACATTAAAGATGAAATAAAGGAAAGTATTTTGAAAAGCTCAGAGAAAAAGAGCACGAACAAAGAAAGAGACATGCAAAAAAAACAACTTTGTCTGGCAAGTCTGTGCAGGCAGAGAAAGAAAACTTTAAAGCGATGAAAGAAAAATGGGCAAGAACAAAAAAAACCAAAAGCTTTATTAACCTGCGACTAAAAATCTCAACAAAAAAGCCGAATGCCAGTGCTAGCAAGG
Organism: Subanguina moxae; assembly: GCA_000981365.1. NCBI lineage: Eukaryota > Metazoa > Nematoda > Chromadorea > Rhabditida > Anguinidae > Subanguina > Subanguina moxae. Next base: position 17,461 of record BBSZ01006157.1, on the reverse strand, counting down.
ACAAAGAAGAGAAGAAAAAAATTTTTGATCATTTTTGGAACACCCTTTATAACAAAAAACAAGTTTTTGGCTTCTAAAACCAAAGCCAACTTAAAAATTTCTTCATCCGATACATATTTGCACAAATTAGGGCCTACCCTCGGATTTAGTCTTTAGGATTATCTTCACGGTTTGTTGTACACTCGAACACACATATTTGGCACACATTGTAAGGCTCATATTACTTAGTTCCAGTAAAAAAATAATAATAAAAAACAGCAAATTGGGTCACCAGTTTCCTTCTACAATTGCTTATTACCTTTCCCTAGAGAACAAAAACTGGTCTGCCTTGGTGATTTTGAGGTATAAAACCTCGTTTATAAACACGCATCGGATACTCGCGACCCACAACAAAATTTTGTTTAGTTGAATGACGTCTTAGGACTTATGACTCAACCCAACAAATATGATTCCAAAAATAAGCAAATGGCTCCTAAGGCGAGCTTATCAATGGTGCTGGATAGGAAAATTGTAGATAAAAAAAGTAAAGTATAAAATCAAGTACTGATGCGCATATGTGAATCTAAGCTTCGCTAGTCGAACTAATAAACGTTATTTGTGGACAAGCCCAGGAAGTTAGCTCCTCATGATTCACTGCACTTTTTACTTTTTCAACAACAAATGCACACATAAAAAAAGCACTAGCTCTGATTGTTTGGTTTTTCAAGTGTGTCATATAGATGTGTTGTGTCGTTATCAAATATTTTCTCTAGCTTCCATATATACAACTACATAAAATTTCTTTCTTTTTTTTAAGTACGAGAAAGTACATCTCCTTTTTTATAAAATCTCCCTTTTCCCTGTCATTTATATAGCGGCTCTTTTTCCTTATATGTAAAAAACATATCTTATTTTTTGTTTGATCGCTTGTTTTTTTTTTGAACAATTTATTTATAGAGGTTTCGCTACGCCGCCTAATTTCTTCAAAGCTTTCTTTATGATTTACTTCAAAGAACCGAATGAGCGAGGTTTGCCCCAACGATCTCACTCATGATCAGTGGTGAATTTCAAGAATAAAAGATCCATCACGAAACTTTAATTTGTTTTGACTGCATTACAGTTTTTAGGTGACCAGACAGTTTTGTCTTTTGATTGAAAAACCAGTTTTAATTGTTTAAATAATCCTATGGAATGTAGTTGAGAGTCTGCATCTGTAAAAGTGTCATCACACATTTCTTTATTTTGCTTTAATACAAGTGCTACTGTTAAACTTAACCTTTTTAAGTTGGTTAATATATTTTTTTTTATAGACCGACTGTAATTTTGTTTAAGATATACACTTTTTTTATTTTATGACAGCTTATTTAGTGTATCTATTTAGTGTAGGAAGGGTGGCAAAAGAAGACATTAAAGTTCTCTCTTGATAATGATAAGAATTTATTATGCTTGATCGCTATTTTTAGATGTTTCATGTTGACTACTAATGCTACAAAAGCTCTATGGAATCTCTTTTCGTAGAGAATAATTGTACAACAATTTGTTTCAATTCATATGTATTTTTTGTTGTTCCTGGATTCTGAAAGATGGGCTTTATGAGGGTTTCGCACTGGAGTAGCTAAGAGACATTTCGCGTTTGGTCTGAGCCTAGGACAACGCTTTGCGTTACGTCTTGGCCAATATTAGCCCTTTTAAATCCCCCTTTTGACCCCTCTTACCTTTTCTCAACCTTTTTTAGATCCATTTTAACCCTCTTTTTTACCATGCATTCACCCTCCCCCCTAACACCTGCCATAGAACCAATTTCAATTACAAAGAACATAAAAATTTATCACATCTTGTTAACTAACCACAGGTTTTTAGAATCAAAAATCTTCTTTTTTCAAAAATTTAATCCTTTTATTGATTGTTGAGCCACACTACCCTGCCAGTTAGTTTTCTTGCGCATCGATTTTATCTTTCGGCGTTCCCATACTCTTTTTGTCACTTTTGAGGTTTTGTATTTGCTCAAAAAGCAGTTTTTTCTTCTTTTAAACAACACATTAACTAACTGCTATATACCTACAACCCCAACTTGTTCTCCAGCCCACGTTCTCATGATCTCTTCCCAATTATTTCTTCTTTATTATTTTTTCTTACTCCAAGATTATATGTCTTTTTTATGATACACAAACTATGTGCTTTTTCTTAAAAAAGCTATAATAATACACTTTCTCGTGCTTTTTACTCCCATTATTTGTTATCAGGAGAGCTAATTTTTGTTCCATTTAGAAGTTTGTTTACTAAAAGAATGCATTTTCTCCGTCGAATCCACAGAAGGACAAGGCTGTCTAGCAGACAGAAACATAAGTGCCTGTCGGATTACTACTACACCACACTATATTATCCTGCCTTGCCATTTTGTTCCACTTCTGCTTTAGCGCTCCCAAGTAGGGATGACAGCAGAAGTAGCCGTGAGGAGGATAGGTTACAATTCGCAGTACTACCTTCTTCTAAACTAATCAATCACATGAGAACAGCTTCTTCTGATTGGGTTTCTACAGTAGCTGGCCTGTGCTATTTAATCTCTCTTCTAGGAGTATTCACCTATAGATCAAACGTGTTTTGAATTACGGAGATAAGGTGTAGTCAAATGAAAGTACAAATGAAAAACCAAATATCAGTAGATATAGACATATTTGTTTTAACGGAGTATTCTGTGTTGATTTATGCCGTTGTGTGGGGATTTAAATGTTAAAAAACACCAAAATTAACAACATAATTTATTCTTTCAATTATCTGTCGACCTCCCAGAATAAGTAATTCTCTAGGAAAAGAGGCAGCTAGCATCAAAGCTGGCATTCCGCTTCTCAGACTGGTCCTTTTCTTAATCCGCATCCAAGTCTTGGGTATGGCCACCCCTTTCTCAACAACAATTGTAACATTTATTGTGAATATTTTAGTCTCTTAAAAGCAAATCTGTCATTAGATAGATTGCTTTGATCTGTTATGCAGAAATAATTTGTAACTTATTTAAGAAAAATGGTCTATATAGTATTTTCTTAGAAGCTTATGTATCACAACTTTTAGCATGCCAAAATTTTAAATTGCTAAAATGAAAAAAACCTAAATTATTAGGCAAAAAACATGTTTTTTTTTAACAAAAAAAATTAAAAAATGTGAAGAATTTTTCTTTCACGTGTTTGTTTTATTGCTTTTAGTTTGGTTATTATTTTTAAACTACTTTGGGTAAATTTGAGGGCAATTAAGTACAATTTGGGGGCAGAGAAAAGCCAATAAAAACAACAACAAAAATAAGCTCTAAAGTTGATACTGTTACGTCACACAAAATATTCTTGTTATTTGGCAAACACAAAGGTGCTAAACATTAAACACTTTCGTAAAAGAGAAAGTTGACCTTTTAGGGACTTTACTAATTTGTTGCACCGCCTCCACGATTCTTTGTTTAGGTGATAACAACCCTTGTTCTCGAAATGTACATTTATATTGTAAATATGTAACTTTTACTTACGGGCAAAAATTGTTTGTGTACTTCTGCACCACTTAATGTTAATATTCTCTTTCAAGAGAAAACTTTTGTTTGATACAGTCGACGCTCGATTTAACGGACCCCCAAAAAGCTCAATCCACAGCGGGGTCCGACCATTTTTATGACATCTTTTGCTCATTTTGATTTGCCTTAGAGACATCAATATCAAAATGGGCAAATGATGTCAAAATTTGAGGTAAAAAAAGGTTGGACCCAACTGTGGACCAAACCTTTTGGGCGTCCGTTAAATCGAGGGTCGACTGTATTACAATTATAAATAAAACCAGTAATAAAGGCTTTTTATGTGAAGCACACAATAAATGTACAAAAATTATGAATTTTGTCAAAATCTAGCTATTTTACAACTCAACTTTTGTCGCACTACTTTCTGGTGTTCTTTGACTGGTTCGTGATGTTCCAGAATACTTTTCGATAATGTCAACAAGTTTGGGCAATTTCGTAAATTCCTCTTCAATTTCTTGCACGTTTTTGTTTTTAGTTTCTGGCAAGCCAAAGTAGAAAAAGATTATGGAGCATAAGAGGGGTACAACAAACAGGATTAAGTAGGCATCAGCACTTCCCAGAGCATTTTTTAAAGGCAGGAAAATGGTGAGAAGAATAGTCCGGCTGAAAAAGATAAGGATTCTTTGTTGAGTACAGTCGACACTCGATTTAAGAACAGTGAGATAGGGTTCTTATGTAAAATACCTCTCGACTTATGGAAACTTGATACAAAGATACTCCGCTTAAGTATATTCTTTTTGGCCCCTGGAATGTCCTTAAATTGAGTGTGGACTGTATAAAAGTAGGATATTTTAATATTTATACCTGGTCATTTGTACAAGAGTTGCCCAGCTTTGCCCTGCTGATCTCGCATTTTGGCGAAAAAAGAAAAATATGTTGTTGGTTAAAAGAAGCTGTATATTACACTCTGGTTTAGCTTTGTGACCATAAATTCTGCACCAGAATTTATATGCTCTAAATTTATATATGATCTAAATCATGAGAATCAACGAGTGGAGAACTGTTTTCATCCGAATTCTTTAGCGAGGAATGACTAACATGGAGATTTCGAGATGTTGGAACAGCTCATCCAAAGCTATCACGATCACTGAAGTCAGCTCTTTTGATTATTGTCAGAAAAGTCGGATGCCAAGGCTTGTTTTTGTTGCTTCAGCCATCCACAGTATGAAAGCCAAAGCCGAAGCTATCGACAACACAAATGACAGACTACAAGGAATTAATTAATGGAGTTATATCGAGTTTATCTTGACAAAAATATCAAAAGGGGCCGTTATACAGGCAGGCTTTTTGGACCTTTCAGCCATTTCTGGTTTCAGCTATTTACTTTCTATGTTTGCCAGAGCACAAGAAGTGAAAGCTTAGGCTAATGAAATGTACAAAAATAATGAAGTTTAATGCGGATAGAAGTATTTAAAAGGTCTGTATTATTATTATTTAAAAATGTGGCGCTTACCTAACCATCTCTGAGGTAATGAAGAAACACAATGGACCAGGACCAGTAGCAAAGGCAAAAATAAACACAGAGATTGCCGTAATTAGACAAACTCCCAGCCAATTGTACTAAAATTACATTTTTCCTGCATAAAAAACATCAAAAAATAACTGCATACACCGTAGCTTTGGTAGGCAAACATGAGTGCAACGATTGAGAGGTTCACAAACAAGAGTATAGTGACTGTCAGCAAAAGCAAGCGGCGACGTCCAAATCGGTCAATAATACACGAGGATATTATACACGACAACTTGAACAAAATTGGTTAAAGGGCATACCCGATGGATACCCAGTGGAGTAAAATTTGTGTTAGCCTCAGACATATGCATGCAAAAATTTGTACACATTGTCCAATTCCGTATTGCCACTATGTATCTGCTCTTTTCCTTACGTCTTTTTTGTGCTCTCTTTAGCTATTAACTACAACCGTCATGAATCCAACCACTAGATAACTTGGCACATTTTGGAAGGCTGGAGAAGGACTTTGATAATTTGGCAGTTAAAGCTGAGTCCCTTGGGGTACAGAGTTATCGAGGGTTGACTCTTCTGTATTTCTCAAGTAATTTGTATTTGAGGTATGTTTTTTGCGCATCAAAATCCAAGCCCCTGCGAGGGCGCGGTGGCTTGAAAGTTGAGATGCGCGCACACTTGTCACTTGTCTGAGAGATGAGTCCAATCAACCCAACCCATTTTATTTTTAACCTTGCCTTCTACCCATGTTGCTATGCTCAACCCAAAAAGACGTCACAAAAGAAAAGTTGACTAGGCAGAGGTTGTAATTAAAATATAAGCATGCAATTTTCGGAGTCAGAATTCCAGTCCCTAGCATGGCTGCTACCTACTTTTTTAGGCAGACAATTTACTCTCACTAGTAATGGGCATGCCGCTTAAATTATTTATCAAAATAACATGTAGAAATACCAACCAAGCTAATCACTGAGAGACCAACGTTAGCCACAGAAGCATCAAACAAAGATAATCCAATACTGCGGAAGATTTCAACGGCAAATGCGTTGATAACTGCAATTGTTGATTTCTAGGAGAGGAAAGAAGAAAATCTGGTTTTTTTCTCATTTTTGGGAAAAATATAAAGAATTTTTCTCAAAAACACACCAACAATTCCACTAAAAGCCATAGCAAAAGCTACTGCGCATCCAGCTATGGTTCCTCTTCGGTCAAATGCTTTGAGTTGGAGCATTGTTACGCTTTTTGTTTTTACTTTCATGTTTTCCTTCATTTCTTTTAAGCTGTTTTCCACTTCAGAAGCTGTTGAGCTGTTGTGGAAGAATTGAATGGAGTGACGAGCCGCTTGATCATCTTCTCTGAGTATGAGAAAACTGAAGAAAATTATATATTCTTAAGTGTAGCATTTCTTCTCCAATTTGTGCTATTACCCAGGACTCTCATGCACAAACAGCAACACTGTGAGAACAAACAGTAAAATGACCAATTCAACCCCATAAATTCGCCACCATCCAGTAGAGTTACAGAGCATTTGGGGCATGGCAACCACAGACCCAACAACAGTGCCCAGTTGCACCATCACTAAAAAAGGAAAAATTATTGCATAAAGGTGAACATTTTTAAACTTGAAACCTCCTAGTGTCATGCTAATGACACCACGGCAATTCTTAGGGCTGAAATATGCTATAACAGTACAGTATAAAAATAGATATTCTAGCTCTGAATCTCAAGTTGTGAGGCTGAGAGGAGGCTTTCAACTGGAGGTGGGGCCAGGCAAAATAGTCCATAACATTTCAGTCGGGAAAGTTGGTTGCCCAGTTTCCAATTGGGTTGGTGTGGTGTGGGTCAACTATGATGAAGTCCGGATCGGCAACTTTTCGGCCACCAGTTATTTTTAGACATATAAGCTTGTTTTTATCTCACCTGCATTCGGTGAGATATATAGCGCCTAGTCCGAGACTTAATCCCAGCGAAAAGCCTATTAGTAGTCTTGAGCCGGCGTAAAGCTCAAAGCTTCCAGTCTAAAATGGCAAAAGAAAAGCGGTGATTTGGAAAATCTTTTGAACCTACAAAATATGAAACAATTGAAAGTATCACTGAGAGAGAACTATAAATGAAATTTTTAGTCTTTTTCACAAGGGCACCTATCCTAGGATAGGACCAAAACACCTTATAATATAGGCTAGAATTAATCCTTTCTTTCGACCAATTTTGTCAGCTATTTGGCGTAGGCTAAGTGAGCCTAAATTGTAGCTAGAAATTTTGGGCATTACCGGAGCCTTCTCCTGACCGTTTTTCTTTTCAAAATTTTGTTAGGTATAACATTGATATTAAACAAAATTTATAGTAAAACGTAGTGAATCACAATTTCTAACGAATACCTTAAAAGAAACTATTGAAAGAAATTCGGTTAAGACATAGAGTGTCAAACTCTACCAATAATTGCGCCTAAAAAAAGAATGGCTACAAAAAAGCTCCAAGTAGCCTATAAATAATGGATAAGATTATTGAAAAAAAGGTAATAAATGAATGCCTCTAGCTGTGTCCTGGTCAAATGCCAACTGAAGCGTGAATAAAATGAATCATCGAGAAAGTGGAGAAAACTGTCTTGGCAAGGATTTGTCATGGTCAGCTGATAGCCGAAATGAAAACTTCTGCAAGAAGAAGTCATTTCCATTCTCATAAATAAGCACAAGACATACCCTCCCAAACTGACTAGCAATGCCACCAATAACAAACGAGTGCAAGGAAATTTGATTGCTGACTTTTTCACCGACATCTTTTATTTGTGTTTAATTCAACAGATAGGGCATTGATTTCGCACTGCGGAAGGGAAAAGGTTAAGAAATAGGAGGTAATTGAGCAATTATCTGTGCCTTATTCGCTACTAAATTTTATTGAATTCACAAAGATCAAAATTATACCCAATATTTACTGCTGCAGTCAACTCTCCATATAATATACAACTAAGAAGCTGGACCCATTGATGTGTCCTGCCATTTTTCAGCCATTTCAGTATGAGACTTGCCAAAAGGTAGCAAAAATTGGGGCAAAAAATGATAGGACACATTGCTGGGTCCAACTTCTTGAGATTTTTTTAATAAGAGAGAGTTGACTGCAACAGCAGAATGAATAAATTAATTAACAAAATTTATTAAAAAATGAATAAAATCGCTTTTTATTATTACCAAAATCATCGATTTATTCAAAAAATGGTGTACTCAAAAGTAGCAGTAGCTGCAAACACAAAAACCAATCGACTGCAACACTCTCAATGTCCGTAGGGAGGAACAATAAATATTTACATATTAATAGCAAAAGGCCTGTTTCACAAAGATTGGAGTCAGGGTCTGTAAAAAACGGATTATAAAGGTAATCAAAACTTTATAACCCTTGAAATTTTCGTAGTCATTCTTTATGTTCACGCTAAACAGGCAAAATGAGGAATGGCTGGCCGAAATTCGCATGCGCTGCTTCACAGCTAACATGCGCTGACTTAGCTCCCTCAGCTGAAGTCTTAGTTCTGTGCAAATGCTAGTTGAGTACTTGAGATATGAAAATAGGTTAAATTAATGGTTTTACCTTGGGAAAGAAGGCAAAAACTCTACATTTTTGGATTCTAGAGACCCATATTGTCGCGTGCACTGGTGCAGAGAAGAACTTTGTGCCGTTTAGCAACACATCCTCCACCTCAGTTTCCTTTCAACAATGGATTAGACTTGCTTTCAACTGGGTACAATGCAAAAATGATACATAATATTAGAACCCTTTTTGTTCCTAACACACTCTGAGACGTAGTAAAGCAAAAAAAAAATCATATGTTGGGGAAAGTGAGGGGTAGGGAGTCTAAAAGACATAAGTGCCGAACTTTTTGGCCATTTCTAACGTATAATAATTGCTTAGAGGTAGGTCATTAACGCAAAGAGGCCAAAGTTGTTGATAAGTGCGTAAGTAGCAATTTTAGTATAAAATTCCAATGCAACCCCCCTTTCTCCCCTTCCTCCCGCAGTTTTTTTGTGGTCGAAAAGACACTGAAAAGTCAATTTATTTTTATAGAATCTGTTTTACTTAATGTTACTAATAGTACTTCCTCAAAATGCTCAGCAAAGAAAATTTTTCGAGAGCAATTGTTTGTTTGCTTTTCTTCGGCATCTTTTCTTTTTTTTTTGTATATATATTTCTGTTTATTTAGAGGTCATAATAGAAGTGCAACTAATTTGTTATGTACTTCTAGGAGAATATCCTGGCAAAATAGCTTCAGTCTTCCAGTTGTTTCGTTAAAAAAATTGCTCATAATTTTATTTGTTTTTTAGCTGAGATAATACTGGCAAACTTCTCCATAACCAGTTGCATGTGATCGGCCTTAAAAGTTCGTGTGTCCCTTAACGAGAAGTTCGAGTGTAGTATTACAAAGTAAATCAAGAAATTTCCCCTTTTCTAGTGTTTGCAACTATTTTATTTTTCCACATTTGCCAAATCCTTTTTATCTTTTTCGTTGTTTTTTCCGGGTACTATGTGAAAGAGATCTAGATTCTTCCGATCAGCTGGTTTACATCCCCGATTTCGATACTGTAGACAATTCTTGATTTAATTTGAAGGCTAATCACTTTTTAATCAATGTTAATATTTTGATTAATCAGCTCTCTTTGAAAGCTCATTAACTTTTTGACAGTAGACAGTTGCCCACGTCAAATTTTTTAGACTTGGTTATCTCAACTGCTTTTCAACAAATTTTTTGTATTTTTTTTTCAATGTGTAGCCGTGGAGTTGTTCTTTTTAAAAAAGTGCTATTTGATCTAATGTTGCTAAAGAAAGCAGGAGAAAAAGATAGCTGACTAGAAAGGCAGCAAAGGCTTATTCTCATTTTTTCTCTAACTTTTTGCAGCAGCATTGAGTCAACTAATACTATATTAGAAAAAATAGATCCAGGCTACACAGCGAAATTAGAAAAATTAGAAAAACTTGTGGAAAAACAGCTGAGATAATCACGTTTAAAAACTTTGACGAGAACTGATTAATTTGATGGGGTGAATGACTAATATGACTGTCTAAATGACTCATTTGACGGGGCTTTTGAATTTAAGCCTCTTTTCAGCAGCCAGTTTTTTAATATCAACTCAGCTCATTATAATAACTTTTTTGGCATTTAATTTCATAAACGCTTTCTGCTTTGTTCTCTCCTATGGTTTGGTTCATAGCCGTCTATACAATGAGGTTAGAAAAGAGGCCAAACCACAGGAGTGACGAAAAAAATCGTGTGTATTAAATGATGTATGAAAAAAGCGTTGTTGTCCATGTTATGAGCTCTGAAGTGTTTCGAAATTCTTGAATCAACCTGCATTTGTATCAAAAAGACGATTTTAAATTGTTTATATCAAGCAAATATACACAAACAATTTAATTTAAAGCAATTTTCTCACGACTAACACAATTCCCGGTGGCACATAAAGGAGACTTCACACTAGCTGAATTCCTGTAGTTTACAAATTTGAGGCTGTTTACACTCCTGTAGCTATGCATCCCACTATTGATCTCAGTCATTGAGGAGTGCAAAGGGGTTGTCTGCGTAGAATTGCCAAAAGCATCACTGCCCATGTTAAATTTTGAGTCTATATGTTTGGTTTTGGGTGTAGACAGGTTGACACCACCAGATGACCGCACACTGGTCCTGCCAACACTGGTGTTGAAGCCACCCAGACCTGCTGTACTGTCCACATTTCCACAACTGCACTTGGCGTTTGGCTTTCGATTAACACGACTTTTGAAGATACCAAAGTTGTAGAGGAAAGGGTTTATGCAGGTACTGTAAAATTGGGGTATTTTTGTTTCTTAATTAAGAAAAAGGGACAAACCTAGATATTAGTATTGCTTGCAACCAACTAAACTTTGAAACAACCAATTCACAGTTTGAGTCTGGCTCGCAAATTACTCTTAGCAGTGCCATGACCTAAGATTGACAATATTATGAGGACTTAATTGTACTCACTAACCTGATAAGGAAGCCAAGTAAGAACAAATGTACAAACAATGCTGAAATATGAAAAAAAGAATAATATATTTTGCAAAATTATTTACTCACCAAGCAGTGGCACAAAGAAACCTGAGTGTAGTGTTCTGGGCAACACGCCTGTTGTCATTGCCCAAAACTTTGCGTTTTGCAATTTGATCTCTTAGAGAAATACCGATAAACAAGTAGCAAAGTAAAATGATGCTTAAGGGCACATAGAATGTGGTGATCACGTGAAAGAAATGAAACCTTAAGACAATTGTGTAAAAAATCAACAAAGAAAGTTGCAAACTACCCCATGAGTATATTGCTATCGTAGTTCTCTACCAAGGGATAGCATTGTTCATATTCTAAAAAAAATTTTTACTATCATTTGGCTTTCAACAACTTGTACAAAAAAACACTTTTTGAAAGAATAAACAACTTTAAAATGCATTGGGGACTATCAATCCTTTCCGAGCATGCAGCCTCAGCATTGAAATTTAATGAGGCTGCGACAGAAAAAAATTTGTTTTAGCATTGGCTCTATCGCATTTTTACGATAAGAGAATTGTTATTGATAGCTAATTTTTTTAGGCTATTAAAGAGATGTTTGAATTAATTTATTAGTACTAATAAACATTTTTCTTTGTCAAAAATTAATCATTGAAGTATATAAAAATATAGGAGCACCGTCTCTGGTGTTAGAGCCAGCGCTTGATCAGGCCTTTGTGCAGAAAAAAAAATTATCCTCTGTCTCCGGCCTCCACCCCCAAAAATTGGATTCTTTCGGAGGCTGGAGGAATTGGCCTTCCCTGCGGAGGATTCTTGCGGAGGGGAGGCCAATCCTGCGCTTTTTAAAAGCGATTACCAAGTATTAAAACTGCTTAGAATGACTTAAAGCAGCCTCAATAAGTCGGCACTCCAAGAAAGGTGCCGATAAGCGGTTCTATCGAGAAATGGTCCTGAATAACTTGGCACCCTCGATAATTGGGCACTCGGAGCCTGGTCCCCATGGGCTGCTAAGTCATCGAGGATTGACCGCACACAAAAGTGTCAAATTTAGAACATGCATTTCAATTTCCAACTTTTTCTGGTATCCTTTACAAAAGACTTTTTAACCATTCTCTCTATACCTGTATCAGGGATTTGGACAGTTCCTCTAAAAATGGCCATTGGAGCTGAGCAAATGAAAGCAAATGCCCAAGAGACACCGATTAGCCTGAAAATGAGACATTTATATTTTTTTACATTTCTGTCCAAAAAAGTTTAGTTTACCAAGAGACCCGTTTGTTTCCATTATGCACACTGCTTAAAGGATTTCTAAAAATGTAACAAAATGTTGGAGATCTTAAAATTGTAATTCAAGCGGCTTACACAATACAGTACAGCATATCTACAGCTATTGCGGCAACCTTAATTCAGATTTAGAATTTTTCCAATAAATTTTGTTTCATTTATGCATTGCTAAAAATTGTTGATGTCCTTTCACCATATGCTCCTCTAGAAAGCCAATTTTTGAAAACTTTATCTTTCAATTTTCAAAAGCGACCAATTTTTTTTACTTTAATTTTTCTTTAAATTTGTTCAATTTTTAGCATTTTTTTTCACAAGAACTTACCATGTTGCTCCACAAATGGAATGGCAAGGCAGTTAGATAGGAGTAGACTTTGCAGAGAAAGTTTCCTTGAGTCCATGCAATGTGATAGAACCAGTAAGTGCGCCACACACAATATATGCATAGAACCATTAGATGGGCAATTAGGAGTTGTCTACTCAAGCGAATCAGCCTAAAAATATGTAAAAATAACCTTTACACTCAAACTTAATATGTCTGCGCTTTTAGTTTTTTTATATTTGTAATTGATGAGTTGAGTAATAATTATTCAATTGCCTTTTTTATAGCTGTTTTCATGACTCATATAAGCGTATGACCTAGTAATGGATAGATTTCTTCTTCCTCTTTCCGATGAGTGCCTAACAGTCTGTTTGTGATGTAAGAATATAGTATGCAGTGCATACGATGCACACTACAAAGTATGAACAGGGGTCTTAGGGGTTTGAAAGTGATAGATATTCTGATTATTCACCAATTATTTAATCAGTAAAATGCTCTCTTTTCTGCATTAATGATTGCCTGACGTCTCTCTGGAAGCTTTTCAATCCTCTTAAAGAAGAAATGGGTGTTCCTGGAGGCAATTCAGCCTTTCACTGCCTCCCTAACTTGTTCAAAATCATCTGTTCATTTCTCTTTGCAGACTGTTGGAAATTGACGTGTTGACGTGGGAGTCAGTTGCAGCTCTATCTGATGAATATGGGTGATTTTCCAGGAGTTCCCAACCATAGTCCTCAATACCCTTCACCATTCTTACCATCCCTTCTCAGAGTGATTGGACATAATAAAACAAATAAAAAATAAATAAAGCAAATTTCAATGTGATTAGGTGTCGTCATAGTAAGGGATAAAAAATAACCACTGGTTGGAAGGAAGAAGAAAAGACGTTTTTATTGGTAGGTCACACGCCTATATAAATCATAAAAACAGCTATGAAAAAGGCAATTGAAAATGGCCCATAATTCTTGTTCGACCCATTAATCCCATCAATAATATTTTTTTGTCAAAACAAAAATTGTTGAGCAACATAGGGTTTTTATATGGGTTATCTGCCAGCAATGACCTGCCTAAGCCCAAGAATTAGTTGTATGCAAACTTCTATTTTAAGCCCTTTTTTTCTGTAATAATTAGTGTATTCTACTGAGAATTTGTATGAATATGCATTTGTATATACTCTAAAGATGTTTTTGTGCAATTTTAGATACTTTGAAAAAATGTTAGTTTTTTCGGAATATAACTTATAAGTAGCCAAAAAATAAATAACAAAAATTGGAAAAGTGTGCAGCTAACCTGAACTCGCTGGAATTCCTCTTTTTAGACGACCTGAAATCAATTAACTGTTAGAGGCACAAAAATGCGCAAAATTCGGTTCTGTATGCGCTAGCACAAATCCCGAATGCTTGGTGGTACAAGCTGATCTTTTTCAATAGTCTTTTAAAATTGATTAGCTTGGACCAGGAGATGCGCTGGGCTTAGGTTCTCGGTCGTAAACAAAGCGTTATTTATAGCTTAGGCCTAGGCTTAGTATATAGGTCTAGCGCATAGCTTGGTTAAAAATCAAAAAAAATAAATAAAATTTTTGGCTAGAAATGATATAAAGTGGTTTACAAATGCTAATTGAGTAATTAAGATCTTTTAAACGAGTTTGGGAAATCAAGACAGTTCTTTATTTGTGGCGTATGCTATAGCGCTGTAGGCGATGGAAGGACACGAGTGCAGAGCCAGAAAATCTAACCTAGAGAATTTCAGCAAAGCAACAGCATTTAAAGGTGTTCCCACCGCAAACAATCCTATCTAAAACATTTAATAATAAAAATTAGCAAATTAATGCATATACTAACCTGGTAAATCATCTCAGTAAGCTCAGAAGTGGACCAGGTATCAAGAAAGGGGGTTGCTGACGAGGAGGACAAGTCCGGAGAGAGTAGAAAGCTTTGCAAAACAGCATTTGTATGGTTGTCACTTTCCATTTTTAAAGCTTAGGTGGCATCTCTATTTCCACATTGAAAATCAAAACAATAACTCCTTGGTTAACATTTCACTGATATTCACATTGCCAAACTACAATTAATTTTCTACGCTTAGGCTCTCCGGAGACCAACTCAAAGACCAAGGCAAATTTATAGAAGCTTTTAAATGACGGCGAGATAAATGATGCATGGGTGCGCTTCACATGAAGCAGAAATTCTCAAATGCGCTGCATAACAAGGAAATTGCGTTATTTTAATACAAGAATTAAAAGAGGCCATTCATTTTAAAAAATAAGTAACAATATTAAGAATATATCAAGTATAAATATGTAAAGTTATAAATATGGTTTACCGTGCAATCTCTATTAATCCTCCCACCTATCTAGTCATGACAGTCGGTGGTCAACGTTTTTTTACGGCTCAACCACCCGACAACGCTGAACAGCGCTGAATCTCAACTATATTTTCGAGTATGATGTCAGTGCTTCATTGTCGGATGAGCCGTAAAAAATCGTTGACCATTGACCGTTGTGGCGAGAAAGGGGGAGGATTAATAGAGGTTATACGGTAAATTATGTTAAATATTAAGTACATGCTGTTGTTGAAACAGACAAAAAAAAACAAAAAGTGTGGTTGTAGCATAGAGTTGTAGCATATAGCTAAGCCATTTGCTTCTATTCCACTCTACGTTTTTTTGACATAATCTTCCTGTCGGTTTACTAAAGCTCTTTTTATTGATATCCCGTAATTATAAACAACTTTTTTGTTAATAAAAGGATAAATATTAATGTATAAAGAAATGATAGAGCCAAAAAGTTGTAAAGAAAGAAAAATAAAAGCCATATTGAATAAGAATAATGAGTCAAAAATGTCTCTTTTTACATATCGTTTTTTTTTAACTTCAAATTAGGTTATAAACAGGGCTGCCAACTCCACTTCAATGGCTACGGCGCTCAACAGAAAGGCTTTTATTTTAAAAAAAGTGAAAATATTGCAAAATTAAAAAAAAATGGGTGTGACCAATCATATGTACTGAAATTAGTAGCGTTTACTTTTACGATAAAACTACATAATGTGTTCTTACAATTCTAAAGAAAAGGGCATTTAATGAAGACAAATGCTTATCTCAAAGTCACGCAAAAAGGGTTGAATAAAGGAGCAATTGAAAAACAAATGCGCAATTATATGAGTGCTTTGTGCAGAAAAGACTATGACACACAAAAAATGGTGACAGGGAAAATGCGAAACTTTTAATGTAGTAGTGCAAAAACACAGACTATTTTTGACATAATTTATTAATAAGAAGAGCAAGGAAAAGGTTGGATTCTTGTGGGTTACGCACCGGTTTGCCAGAAGAAAGTGAAAAAGGCGTCGACTGTAAAAGAAACGGCCAAAACGTTGCATTTTAGGACCAAAAACGCGGCACAAAAAAAAAAGAATAAAATAAAGAAAAAGACCGCGCATTTTTTAATAGAAAGCAATTTCATAAAAGATTATTGACAAAAATTTGTGATAAAAATAATGCAAAAAAATCCAGCCGAAAGATAGCAAAATGACAAACGCCGACAAAAAAAAAAACAAGCAAAATTGTCAAAAGACTTCTAAACAGGGCAGGTTTCAAAAAAAAGGCAAATTCTATACAAGGAAGTAAAAAACGAAAAAAATGCCGTATTTTTCAGGAATTCTTGCCAAGGTCGGTTGTAGAGCGTCGTTTTTTTTTAATAAAAATTCTAAACATAGCTTTGCATTGGATTTGAGAAAGCATACACAGACACATACGCACCGCTCAAACAGAGCACGCGCTGGTTAATGGCTGACCTACGCCTGCCCACTCTAAGCCTAAGGCTTAGTTGTATGCCCAAAAGGAATTGCTTTTATTTGGGGTCTAAGAGTACCCTAAAAAGTAGGTTTACCTTGGAGGACCAAGGCAAGCAATTAAAATTTAAGAAAGCCCTGTTTCCGCACAGCAATTGGTAACGCGGATGCGGATTATGCCGCATTAGCAATATAGAAATTATGGATTATGACCAAAAACAACATCTGATCAACAACAAATGGCTTTACATATCAAAATGTAAAAATTTTTTTGCTTAATTTACTAATGTGATAAAATTTGATAGCACTCCACATACAATTTTTGCTTTTGCTCCTTGCACTAAGTCGTTATGCTTAAGATGTTTTCTACATTTTGATTACTTAACTACAAAAAATAAATCTATGTGCCGTTCAAAGAGATTAAAGAGCAGCAAGGCAATTTAGCTCTATTCAACTGTTTTACGGAGAAATGAGAAGCTGACACACACAGTCTACCGTCTTCGAGCCTAGAAGTGACCAGAGCAAATAAATAACTCAAAAGCACTAAAATGAGTAAAAAATATATTGAAAAAGGAACCAATCCTCTTGATGCTTCATAGAAGTCCAATTTTAAATCTATTGTACTTAATTTTTTAAAAGAGATCGAAGACATCCAATGTACGTTATACTGGATAACTTCTTCATTGACATAAGAATTGTACTCTAGGAGTCGGTAAAAAAATTTTGAGAAAGTCCAAAATTTGGAGTTTTGAAATATTTTTGCAAATTATGTGAATATTGGTTGCTTTGAGGCATTTTACAAATTAAGGTTTAATGACATCACAAGGCTGTACACCATAATTTACACGAAAATTTGCTACGAGGGACATTTGTTAAGCGGTCACTTTGTTACGCCACAAAAATTTGCATATACAGTAAACTCTCGATATAACGGCCCCCCGATATAACGGCCCCCCCGATATAACGGCCCCTTTGGCTTTGTTTGGTTGGCCCACTAATAAAAAACGTCACCCAACCCCCCCGATATAACGGCCCCCCGATATAACGGCCCCCCCGATATAACGGCCCCCTATAGCCGGTCCCGACTAAG